>JANHFP010004766.1:13866-28569 GCA_032468135.1 Calamaria suluensis
TATAGAAATCTGTATTGCTTTGTCTGTTGATTATAATAATGGCTTTCATGGCTGTAAGTGAAGAAATGAAAATACATTGCATGAACAAACAAACAAAATGTGTATCATACACAAACAAGATAGCATGTTGTGCATCCCTGAAAGTGTCATTTCCATTATTGAAATAATAGGTAGTTCTGGCAGCCTCTGTTTTATGAAATCTAGGGTTCAGTTGCTGAGAAAATGCAATAGGTGAGGAGGACAATAAAGAAGGAAGAAAATGAAGAATATTTTCATGGTATAAATTCTCCAATCAATCAAATTGACATTCCTTTACCCCAATGGCTAGTGTTTTAGTTCTTTTTTCTTTCTTAGAGGATTTAGTGGCAGGTAGTAGTCAAAGCAATGGAAGTTTTGGGAGAAAGGAAATCTGTTCTTTGAGCTGGCTGAGGAATTCTGGAAGTTGAAGTCCATGCATCTTAAAGTTGACAAGATTGGAAGCCCCTGTTCTAGAGTAGTGCTTATTCCAAATGACTGTTGAGGAAACACACTCTCTAGTGAGTAACTGGGATGTATAGTAGACTTGTATACCATATCCTTTCTGTTTCTGCTAAAAGTGTAAAAAAAAAAAAAGGACTGAAACACTCATTTGTTGAATTGCAGTTTTCAACTATTACATTTTCAGAAATCAAAGTAATGTAAATCATGATTGCCAAAGAAACCCACTGAAACTTCTTCAGTCTGTTGCAAAGTACCAACATTTAGGAGCTATGCATCTTTTAATGCTTGCCAAACATCCCCATTTTTATGTCAAGTTTTAGGTCATTTCTTTCTTCTTTGGTTTTGTGACAGATCACAGAAGATGGACGAAATCTGAAGACGTGACTTGTCATTAGGTTTAATAACATCTAAGAATATCTTTGAATGAACTCTTTTTGCAAGCCAAAATAATAAAATGTAAAAACGTACAACAGGAAAAAGGCATGTTCAAAAAATGGGCATTGAATAGACTAAATGGCCCTTTCATTCCAAACACTATTTTGATACAAACTCTTCCAAAGTATTTCAAAGAACAGTTACCTTTTAATGTTTTACCTTTTTATAAGTATAAATGGTCTGCCTTTCTTGTTTTCTATCCCTCTGCAGAACTCTCTGATGAACTGGGTATCATTTGAAATTATTCTTCCAAGTATAATGTGCTATACACAGAATCCCTTTCTTCCCATTATGCAAAGAAATCTTTTTTCTCTAATCAAAGTAGCAACCACAACTGTTGAACATGTATTTGCCCACCTGCATCTCTGAGTAACATGCATTTTTAAATTCAAAACATAGTTGAAGGAAAGGAGAAACTCTCATGAACCTGTAGAAAGTCCAGAACGGAGCAAATATGTTTCTTCATCACCATTGGGTTATCTATTCATTAACATTTTATATATTTTGCTGTCCTTTGTACCAATGTAACACTGAAATAATTTCTACTATTTTAACAAGACTAAGTTTATTTCACACTACTGATTAATAAACAATCTGGCCAATGAAATTATATTTAAAATTTGTAATTTGAAATCTTTCTAATTGAAATGAAAATGCCAATGTACAACTAGGTAATGGTATCTCCTCTATTTTATAAGGAGAATCTAATACAAGCTTTAGTGTAGCTTGTATTAGCCTGAACAAAATTTATTATATTATCTATTGAACTACCTGGTCCTACATCTTACTGTCCCATGTTTTGTCCCAAATTATAGTGTTGAGAGACATCTCGACAGCTATAAAGCTGGTTGGTGATCATCGGTTCCGGGGCATATTGATGTCATGCCTTTGCCAGCTTCCGACTCAGAGGATGAGGTGGAATAGCTGGCAGAGAGAAGTGCGGAGCAATTAGGCTCGGAAGCAGAGCATGCTCCGACAGAATATAGGGAGCTGGGGGTGGAGGCTGAGAGTGATAGCTCTGAAGAAGAAACAGCACCCCTAGTGGATGCCAGAGAGAGAAGGGGGGACAAGAGGCATAAGGAAGTGTTCCTCAAGAGTAATAGATAGTTAAGTGGAGGCTTTATAAGGCAGATGATGTAGATTGGCTTTTGCTGGGGTAAATTTGTTCCATTCGGTCTGAGCTTCTGCTTTGTTCCTGCTCTGCGAATAACCAGATTTATCTGTGCATTGATAAGACTTTAATTGGCCTCTGGACTGCAGCCACATCTCCTGTTGGCAATGACTGAAGTGTGCTGTTCCAAGAAGTGACATTAACTTCCAAGAAAAGGAGAAATTGCTTTTGGACCCATGGCTTATGTTTGTTTGTGGGTATTCCTACTAATTGGTTTGTGTGGGATCATTACAATTGATTCCAGATTGATTCCAGAGATTAAGTCATCCATCTACATTCCTGAGAACTGCAGTGTCGTGATGGTAACTATGGTCGAGTAGGGCTTGTTCAGCATGGGTTGGTGGCTGGGATAAATTAGCGTTGGATGTCAGTGACTTTGACTGTTATATTGGTAATGGTGGTCAATCCTCTTGTCCCACCTCTGTTGGATGGGGATTGGTGGACTGCCTGTGGGCTGGATTACCACTTATTACATGTATAAAATGGAAATTGGCTTTGGAGTGGTAACATTGACTTTGTATTGTTACTGGATCTCAATTACCACCCAAAGTAAACCCTACTTAACCCAAATGATGGTGTAAGAGTGGTTATTGTCTGTATTTTGCATCAAGATTTAACATATAGTTGAAATCAGTAGAACAGTTATATACAGGTGTTCTGGGAGTGAGATGTGTGGTACTTAAATTTGACAAATAAATAATAAGCAAAATAGCTTGGTTCCTTGTGGTTTAGTCATGAAAGTAACAACACCTTGAAATAAAACTTCATCAAATATCTCAATATTTTTCAAAGTATGTCTTATTCATTTTCCCCCCAGAACCTATTTGCAAGTGAATATACTTGTCTGAGCATTGGACTTCAGTTCACACCCCTGATCAGACACCGAGCTGTTTGTATTCAGATCACTAAAATAAATGTGGAAATTCAATTCATGCAGCCAAAGACATTTAAATTGAACTGAGTTAATCTGACCCAATAGCAATAGAAACTGGTAATAACAACACCTGTTGAGTAGTGGGAAACGTTTGTTCATTATTTGCCTGGACTGTGCCCAAGAAAGGTCTTCTGCCTTATGCCACTTCTTAAGCAAGTGTATCACCAGCTGCTGAGAAAATACTGATAGCTATTTTGGGGATTTGGAAAAAAATGTATTATTAAAGACTCTGTTAATACTGTTAAGTACCAGGATAGATACAATGGGAACAGCAATTGAAAGATTGCGGGAAATCATTGGATCTTTGTATCTTCATACTGGATCTTCACATTTATAAGTGATTTATTAAAAGTAGTTAAGACTCTTCAGAATAAAATAGTGCCTTTTGAATCTTGTTCTCGCTGGGCTAATTTATATGACATGACGTTCCTGAAGGAAGTTGAGCAGCATCAACTATGCTGGAAGAAGTGTGATAATGGGAGTTTTGGGTTCTTCTTTATGTAAAAACCTGGCCATTTATCATAAGGTTCCTAAGATCTGCCATAATAAAAAACATTTCCACATGACCAACTCTATGTGGTAATTGGATGAGAAGATAAAGTGCCTTGTTGTGTTTTCCTATTATTCTACTGAAGAAATATAACACAGAAAAATGTTAAAGCAAGAGATATTGCTCAAGGGAAGAATCTTCAATAGTTCATTGGTTTTCCCAACACATTTCTTCTCTAATTATCAAAAAGGATTCAGAAATCATAAAGTAAATAAATAAGTAAATTTACTGTAAAGTAAATAAGAGGATCTCCCTCCCTTTTTCCCCCTACTCCTTTGTTATTATTTGTGTTCAGGCTATAATATTTCTTTGTTTTGAGGGCTTAATTATCGTTTTTATTGATGTTTCTGTGAATCCATTTAGAGGCAGGACAAGACAAGATTTTAACAGCGGCTTGGGCCTCTTAATTCAAGGACATTTTTCCAACAATAGCGTACTCTGCTCAGACTGAATTGAAATAATGTCAGTTTTCTGGTAATAAAAGATTTAGTATAATGGACGCTCTTGGTTTTCTTCAAAATAGATAAGAGTCAGCAACTGTAGATGAGTTGAATACAGAGAAAACCTTGACAATTTCTGAAGTAGGTTTTGATATCTTTTGGGTTTCTGCAAAGCTCTATTGATTGATATAATGAATTCAGCTAAGTGATATTAATGGTGTCCTTTCTTTTTCTTTACATTTATGTTGAGGTAGACTCAAGGGTTTTCTTGACCTTATTTTCTCTTTAATTTGGTTTACAGTCCCTTGTCTACATTGGAAAATTCTAAAAATATTACTGTAATTACAGATGATTGTGGGGCAGTGGGATAATGAAACTTCTGCAGCCAAGCTCAGAGTACATCAAGGACTTCAGACATAAAAGGTTATATTGGCTGGTAATAGGTTTCATGCATAAATTACCAAATATGTTTCTCTTATGCCCTTGGTATGTGAGACTGGAATTCAGTATATTCAATAAACTGGAGTAAATTGGGCGATGCCACTTGATCAGAGTAATAATTTGGAAAAGTAAATAATTAAGTTATGTTTTCAATAAATTACCTTGAAAATGAATTTTGAGGAACCCTTCTCAACTGATATGTTTAACCTTATTCTCTCTTGATGGAAATAAAATACTAAATTTCGATTTTAGACTTGGTTAGTTTCAGTTAGTCCACTTTTAGTTGTCTAAAATTCCCTAGAAAGTTTGGGTAAGGTACATACATTTAATATGAATATAACTTCATGGCTGATTTAGAGTCTAATAAATTTCCCCATAATTATTTCATAATATTATTTTAAACAAATGTACAAAATACTGAATACATTTATTTGATAAAAATATCCTGCAAGATTTTTGTTGCAGAAAGTATGATTCCCAGTTAAGGGTTTAACTTTAATGCTTCCATATTTATCATGGGGAAGTGATTTTAGCTTTGCTAAACTGAAGAACTTCAAAATTCAGCTCTTCTTGGGGTTTCTTTTGAGGTTTATAATCTGACCCCATTGAACTCCTGGCCAATACTGGGATTCCTATTTGTGCAGGGAATCAGTGTTCATAGTTGTAATTAATGTTAGAAGAAATATACAGAAAAGATGTAAATTTCACTCATATATCTTTGGGAAGCTTATATGCTAAGATAACTGTAAATTAAAAATAGCGTATCAATCTATTTCAGGTAAGCTTGGCTTTTTGCAATATAACTACTTGGCATATATTGTTTGATTGGCTTCAGAGTATTCATCTTCAGTACTTGTTATTAGGTTTATTTGAATCCAATCAGAATTTCTGTTTTTAAAGCTTTACAACATTTAGAAAGAATTATCAGCAGTTCTGAAGGACCTATTTGTACCTTTTGAAATTTTGAGATAATAAAATAATGATATGCTTGAATGACTTATTCTGTTAATTCAGTGGAAGACTGAAATTAATTTTCCATTCTTTTTTTAAAAAAAATGAGTTTTAAAGAAAAAAACTCTCACACCTGTTTTTTTGTATACTAGATACTTTAAAGAATAGCAATAAACCTTCCATGGGAAGTGTAATTTTAGAGTTGAAATGTTAATCTACCTGTCTTGGTTTTATCCCATTATCATTGCATTTGAGACAAGCTCAAATGATTCTGGATAAATAGCTACAGTACATATTCAAAATGCATTTATTCTTCTTAGCTAAATTGGTCAACAAATTTTGCATCTATTAATATTGATATTCAGCTAAAAATATTATACTTCACACAAATATTGAAAAAAATAAAACTATATGTGTTTGTGGTCATGACTTTTGAAAAAATAGATTTTTTTTGTTCTGTTTAAAGCAATCTGAAGGTATTTCTTAAAATTTCCCACATTTTATTACTATGTTTATACATTTTGTCACTGTGCTGCTTTTTTAAAGATGTGCATATTTTAACCTTAGCAGTTTGTAGAATAAAAACTAAAAAAAAATGTTATTCTGAAATATGAGTAATTGGTAGGTTAATAAATATTGGATTTTGAGACAGTTTCATGTTGATTCCCAGGAAAGATTGTGAGCAATGCAATAACTGGAGGTATATTTGGAGGTATATAAATTCTATAATATCCTAAACTATATTTTACATGCAATATAATCTAGAATAACAGCATCTCTCTTGGTTTATAAAGAAAATTGAACTTTTCACTTTAGCAAAAAAAAATATGTATGCATTTTACTATTTCAGGCAAGTAATTTTCAAAATAAAAAGGTGGTATATTTATGCATTAAGAATATTACTTTTTAAAAAAGCATATATGCTTTAAGCATTCCAGGTGTTGCAATTCATGGCAAAAATGGGTAAATATAGATTTTTTAAAAAAACTCTGAAAATTGCAAGAATGGGGCTTTTTGAGTGAACTCAGCCTTGGAAAAAATATTAATCAGTGGAACTTTAAACCATTAGAATTGCCCCACTTATACATACTCCAAAGATCTCCAAAATTAAATAAATATAGCACTTGATCTCAGTTATATTTTGATGGCCAAAGTTCCCTGGTTTGTTTATTTCATGGCATCATTTTAAGGGTGTAATTCACCTTGATAAATACACGGATGCACCACAGGATTTTCATCTAAATGAAATAAAATAAAATAAAAATCATTTATCAGAAGCTTTCTTGAAACTACATGGAGACAAATAATTTCCAACTTATTCAAACCAAGTTTAAATCATTCTTGTAACAGACCCAATGAATAGCTGTGAAGCACAAAAGGAAATCTGACAGAAAGCTCTGCAATACGCTACCACTGAAGTTCAAATGAATTCCCAACCAGTATGAAGAAAGGGGGAAAACAACGTTACAAAATAGCTCACCAAAGTATTACTCTATGGCATTACATTGTTAATAAAAATTATTTATCTGAAACTATAATTTAATATTCATGTATCTAATGTACAAGTGACAAAGTAATGTACTCTAAAATTAGAGCGTAACCAGCAAAATACTGTAAACAATACAAGAAAAAGCACAACCCAAACATTGCTTATTAATTCAAAATATGCAACTTTTAACTGGGAAATTATTTTAGTTGTTGATGTCGATTGACACATAGGTGTAATTATAGCCTGAAAAAAATATTAAAGTGGACATTGCTTTGTTGTTGTTATTACCATTTTGGAAGGAGTCTTCTGTATATACATAAAGTTCAAGCATATACTACTGCAGTTTTGCTTACTGATTTAGTTGGTATAAACGCTTGACATTTATAATGAAAGTCTACTTGTTGATTTGTCTTTCGGTCAGCTAAAATGCATTTTTAAAAATATTTTGATGTTTAACAGTGAAAAATGCACTTAACCTAAAATTACAATTGAATATTAGACTGCAGGTCCCTTCTCCAAATATTAGCGGCCTATGAAAGTGTGCATTATCCTGAAATCAAAAGGTTATGTGCATACTAAATAAAACAGAGCAACTACATACTGAACAAACAGTGAATCGTAACAAAATCAACATGCACTAATTCTACTCTTATGCAAAATTAATATCTTTCAGAAAACTGCATCCAACCTTTGGCCTTGCGCAAAGGTATATGTTTTGTTCCTTCATCACACATGGATTTGTGTATTCAAATCCCAGGTTTTTTAGCCCATTGTCACAAAATCTGCTGCTCCACTGCTATAAACTTTGGCTGCCCTCAGGCTCCAAAAGAATCTGTTTTTTTACAGTCAGCTTTAAATGTAGTTGTAGCAATCCTCATACAAGTCCTATTCTTCATTCCTTATTCATCATCTTCTACTTCCTGTGGTAAAATGGGTGTTTCTTCCTTTAAACAAGCACTATAAAAGTTGAGAATTGTGCTATAAAGGTGATATTTACTCTTTTCCGATGTAATGTAATAACCTTCATCTGGATAGATCTAAGGAGTAGGAAAAATAGAAATAAATAGATTTTAAAAACATGATATATTCGCATCATCACAGAACAAATGCCTCAGACAATGATTGCGGTTTCACTGAAAACATCAAAAAATTCAAAAGTGAAATATATTTATTTTGTAATTTAAACCAGGGGTTTAATTTTCCCAAGGGGTTATGTGAGAAATGGGGCTATTATGAAGGGCTGAACCAATGTCCCTAGGTTTATGTCCTCAAACTCATCACCTGAACTCCTTGGTTGCTCCAGGTGAGGGACGAGTGCTCTGCAGATGCAGAAAATGATTTCTCTTCTCACCTTTCTATGGCCATTAACCAAATGAAGGAGCATACAGTGACTGTGCAGAACCAGACCAAACTCAGCTTCTTCTCCCACCCCCATGGCATACTTATTTACACTTGATTTCTAATTTCCGGTTGATCTCATATGGACTAGAGTAGAATAGCCAAAGGGCTGGATGTGGTCTCAGGGCTGTAAGATGCCCAGATCTGATTTAAACCATCATTTTACACCCTGCACAAAACATTTCAAGCTTTTGTGATTTTAAAAAAAAATGTTTTTGTTTAAAATGGCAATCCTTACTTACATTTTCAAGATTCAAGGGAAATAGTTTGTTTTAAACATTGGTTAAAGAAAAAACTACACTCCTTAACCATAGCTTATATTTTAATCCACGGAAAACAATACTCTGTCTCTAAATATTAAAAGCAGGATGCCAAATAATTACAATTTTCAAACAGCAATGGGTGTTTAGCTCAAAAACAATTTGATTTCAGGAAACTGATTTTTTACAAATCAGTGTACAATTCTACTGCTGGATCTGTGGCAACTGTAGATGTTTTGCATTCAATAGACAACTAATGTACGTTGCTTTCACTGTACAGTTTAACATTTTTTGCCTGTACGTACTAAACCCATCATCATAAGCAGAAGTCCATTAGTACAATAAACATTTCTCATTACATTCTGTTTATGTCTAAGATCTGTCTTGGAAAATACTTTGATGAAAAATATTACAGCATTAACACTATGAAGGCAAATATTCCAAGTTTAAAAAGTATGTCTATTTCAATATTAATTGTGGTAAAAACTAAATATTATACATTTTATAATTTATATTTTGCTCTTACTATTGCTTAAAATATTATTTTTTTCTTTCTCTTTTACTGGATCTATTCTGAGTAAAATAATTCTCAAAGATGTTTAAGTTATAGGTAGCTAGGTATATGTAGATACCCAGCCAGACTTTCCAGACAATGATGTATTTTAAATACATGCAACAAAGAACATAAGAAATCTAAACCTAAAAAGATGTATAAGCTATGACATTCCTAAATATTACATACCTGCATAGTATAATTCACTCCAGCTTTTATTAGATGTTTAATTAATTCTGCTGAGTGCTGAAAATGGACTTTAGCTGTGGGACATCAACATCCAAGCATTAGTGAAATACATTATTAATATCAAACAGTTTCTGCAGATTAGTTTAACATGGTCAAGATTTTAGTGAAAATGCTTTTTCTGTTTGTTAAGTATAAGATCAAACTCTTTCCTAGAAATTTTACATTTCTTATTTTCTAAGAAAAGTATAGCAGAGTGACTATAAATACTGTACGTCTCATAAACTCATTTCTCTTCATTTACATTGTATATCCCTTTGGGGAATTTAGTTGACTGAAAGCTCAGTTAATGGATTTGTGAGGTACTTTAGATAAACTGCAAGGCAATCCTGACCATTTTTGTTGTGAACTAAAAGCTTCTAAATTCAACAGGACGTATTCCCAGGTATGTACTGTATTTACATGGCACACCTATTCAAACTGCAAATAAGATAGCTGTACTTCAACCACAGTGCTATTCTGATATCAAGTGAATAAAACATTCTGAAGAATATTGTATACCAGAGGTATTATTTCTTAAATATTGGTAAGGTTCAGGACATTGTTGAGTGTGTAAGTGCTGACATAAGTAATTACAATAAATATAAGTTGGTTCTGAATCCTGCAGTATAACCTGCTTATTCAACTAATGCTCCATTCTGTTATCACATTTCTACCACCTTTTGAAATGTTCTTTTGGAAACACTATGAAACATTGTAAACATGTACTTTACATCTTTACAGAGAGTGGTTGTCCAACCTTTTGACTTGCTTGGGCTGTGTTGAGTGACTTGGGCCACATATAAAAGTGCAATATAGTTAACGTATATCAATATCAAATTTCCTCTATTTTTAATAATGTTATTAGCATGTGGATCTGGACATTACTAGCTGCCCAGGCAGCCCATGGGTCACAGGTTGGGCATGCCTGATATAGGGGAAGGCAGAAACTGCATTTAATAGCCCACTCCAGATAAACTGATTTTATTTTTCTTTAAGTGTTTTGATCCAATGAAGTTTAGTTTAATGAATGATCCACAGTGGTGCAGTGGTTAGAACGCAGTACTGTAAGCTACTTCTTCTGGCTGGCTGCAATTTGGCATGTTCAAGGTTGACTCAGGCTCAAGGTTGACTTAGCCTTCCACCCTTCCGAGGTGGGTAAAAGGAGAACCCAGATTGTTGGGGGCAGTATGCTGTCTCTGTAAACTGCTTAGAGAGGGGCTGTTAAGCACTATGAAGCGGTATATAAGTCTAAGTGCTATTGTTATTGCTAATAAATACATTCCCAAGAATATCTAGTTCTGTTTGAAGGGTTTTTTAGCTACTCATTAAAAGCATACAGAAGAGTGGTGGGTTGCTACCAGTTTGGGAGAACTGATAGTGATAATTTTTTATGAGTCGCCAAACTGGTAGCTATGAACTTCTATAAATGAAAAACTCTGGATAGGCTGCTATTTTCTACATTGATGCTATATTCAACAATTTACAAATGTATTCTAACTTTTCAACTCTCCTGCCTGGAATGCCTAAGCACTTGTTTACTTTGGGCAGTATCTGGTACCTACCTGGTAAAGCAGTCACATTGGCCACAAAGGAAAAAATAATAATCTAGTATGCAGAAATGCAGAAAAGCTCACTTCAAAGCTACAGCCAGGTAGCTCCATCAAATGCCTGGAAGAATCTTACCCATTCTTATATCGTTTTGTATTTCTTATGCTAAACATTAAATTTCATCCACTTCACATACTGTTTCTGTTGCAATCTCCCCTTATGAAGAAAGAACGCCTGAAGCATGAATTCAGAGAAAACATATAGAAGTGGGATGCTATGATCCTTTGATGACTCCCTCCTGCAGAATATATGTGTCAGATGTGGAAAGCTCAATCTTACCGTAGGTCTGTGAAGCAGGCCTGTAATGAGCACACAAGCTGCAAAAAGTAATGAATGTGACCACAAAGCTAGGTAGCCCAAAGGATAAGAGCAAAGAGAGGAAACAGTAACATAGAGGTGAGGTGCAAAGATTTATTTTATAAACAGTCTCACAGGGCTGAATGGAAGCCATGAAAAAAAACAGCCATCCTTAATTAGGAAATTTCAGTAATCTAGCTCTAAATGTATCAAAAAGGTTAATTTGGTATGACAAATTGGATATCTTTGTTCCACCTTACACAATTTGCCAGTGGCAGAGCGAGAATAATTTAAATGATTATTAAATTTTTATGTTCAACAGTTATTAATGCATGTTGCCTGCCAACGAAGCCACTGCGTTTCATAAAGTTTAAACAAATTGGTCCCTACAGCTACAAAGGGTTATAAAAGAGTAGTGTGTGTGTATATATATATGTGTGTGTGTGTGTGTGTGTGTGTGTGTGTGTGTGTACGTATGTATGTACTATGTATGTATGTAGTATGTATGTATGTATGTATATATGGATATATATATATGGATATATAGTGATGTATTGTAAAGAAGCAAATTGTCAAACTTTTTTTAAAAAAAAGTTCAATAAAAAAAATTTTTTTTAAAAAAAAGACTAGTGTCACTTGTTTGGATAAGAAACTGTCAATGGAGTCTCACAATGGGGTCCTTAAGGGCAGACAAAACCAAGTCTTCTAAAGCTCCCATGTGCTTCATGCTTATCCTTCACTGAACTTCGGCAGAAGACAAACAGCAACTAGGAAAGTGCTTTTGTGTAAATACTCACTATCTGCTGTCCCATGGATGATTAACAAATTTCCTTCCTTAAAGCCGTGAATATTGTGCAATATACTGGATGCCTTTTGGAAAGGAGAAAACATGCACATCTGTAATTGATTTGCATTTCAAATACTTCCAGCACCCCATCCAGAACTGTAGTATCTCTTACTCACTTGGTAAACATTTTCTTCCTTAGATGGATTGCCCAGGTATCTTTCTGAAAAGGCAGATGCTGTACATAGGAAACAGGAAAACTTAATAGCTATTACATTACTTTTGGAGGAACGTACTAACATGTATGGCCGATTATATTTAAGCTCTGCTACGGAACCCAGTGATGAGATGAGATGTAGGCTATCCTCAGCAGAAAACAAAACCTCCTGCTTCATCATCCAGCATGATCCCATTTGAAGCCTCCTGAATGACATCCATCTCATCAGCAGGTAAAGCGGGGAGCAACATGCAGAAATCTTGATTACTTCTGGCTCTGAGGGTTCTGTTATGGAGCAGCCATTGCTATGTGATGTGCAAAAGTGGAAAAGCACTAAGGGCATGCAGATTTATTTATATATGGCAAACCCGACTGCTTTAAAAAAAAAAGTAGGCTCTTTCTGAGTGGACTGCCTGCATTCGAAATATTATATAGTGTCTCAGCTGCAATAAAGAAAGGGAAAAAGAGCTACCTGTGGAACAAGCTGAATGATACAACCCACTCACCATACAGTCGCATGTCTGTAATTGGTGCAATCACAGCTCCGCACTTGAAAAGTTTTTCGTTGGACTTCAGAATCATTGATGCAAGGTAACCTCCATAACCCTAGGAAACAACTGATGTGAGTTATAATGTGCTCATTATTCCCTTGATGAGACTATTATTCACTTTTATATTTATTTCTTTGGTTTCTCTTATGCTTCTGTATGCATTAAATCAAAAAATATTTCTTTTTAAAAAAATGGTAGAGGATGCTTTGCTTTAGCATACAGTTTGAAGAAGTTCCAATAATATCCCACATGAATCGCAACAATAATATGCCACATGAATAACTGAACTGCTTGTATGCCATTATTAAACACATAGAAGATGAATTACTATAGCTCTTTAATCATTTTCATTGATGTGGAATACTACAAAGCTGCTGTTGATCAATCATGTTTGTTTATTTTATGCAATCAGAAGTGGCCATACAGCCCTCAATTTAATTCCAAAACTTTGTACTCTTTCCTTCAGCAATCTACTGGGCAGGAAGGAAGAAACTGGAAAGTAGAAATGAAAAAGAAAAAAAAACACTGAAAAAGTATTGACCTCATTCTCGTTTACCTCCTTCACATTATTTATATACCACCACAGATGAGAGTGCTACTGATTCAATAATCACGTGCTCTTGTTTTTAATTCAAAGAACTATGGTGCTATTGGGTTGCTAAAGTTGCACATGGATATTCAGAGCAAGATTGCTAATCCAACCTTAAATATGACTAGGACAATCAATTTAACTAGGGCAGAAACATTTTTGCCTGACTCAGATATTTCAGACTGAGTGAAGGTGGCAGTTCAAACACATATGGGAATGCTCCTCCGTTTGTTAAAACCATATTCGTAGAAAGTGAGTATATACTTATAGATCCTTTTTACTTACTTAACATCATTCTCAGAGCAAAAACTTTTAGACAAATAATACAATTATCTATATTGGTGCAAATTCAGGATGTTCCAAGTTTGCTATAGATAAATGTTTCTGAACAGTCAGTTGTATATCAAGAAAGTAAATAATTAGTTTCCCAGTTTGCCATTTCTAGTATGTGTCTAAAAATGTAAAATGTATTTTCTTTTATTTTAAAGAATTAGTGTTTTGTAAAATACCCAACAATGTATAACTCATATATTAATTCATAGCTGAATATTTTCTATAATGTATACTTTCATTTCTTGTCATTTTTCAGCTATAGATGTTCAGTTAAATATAAGCATGGAACAGATTTAATAACTTTTATATTTTCAATAAATTTATAAATATAAATAAATTATAAAAGAAGTTGTAAATAAGATTTTAAAATTGATATGGCTATGCCAGAATGCCATATGGCTATGCCTCTCAGAAAATAGATGTCATCTTTTTTCTTCTTCCATTCCTTTACTGTTACAGTTGTAACAGTAATTGTGTGAAGTGGAATTGGAGAAGTGTTTTTATTCATTTAAATTTATATGCTTATCTCACTGAAAGAACAATTCTTCTTTCCTCCCTGTACAAATATTAAATTAAATTAAATTCACTTAAATATTTAGTGCATTAGCAAATGAGAAAAATGCATTAGATTACTATGGACATCTATGATTCCAACTATTTTATTTATGTCACATTTCTAATACAGTTATTTTATATATGTATCTGCTTTCCGTATAATACAGAGTTATGGCCAACTAATTAAAAAGGATTATTTCTACTGATACATTAAAGACAGCTGCAATACATCGTCTACTGAGCCTTTGTAACATCTTGCCTGATGAAGAGCTTTGGACAAAAGCTTGCATTCGGTTTTATGTCATGTTGATCTTAAAGGTTTCCCTCACACATATATGCTAGTCATTTCCAACTCTAGAGGCCGGTGCTCATCTCTGTTTCAAAGCCGAAGAGCCAGCGCTGTCCGAAGATGTCTCCATGGTCATGTGGCCGGCATGAC
>JANHFP010004766.1:28669-40247 GCA_032468135.1 Calamaria suluensis
TAGGTTTTCCTGCCTGGGCAGGGGGTTGGACTAGATGACCTCCAAGGTCCCTTCCAACTCTTATTATTATTATTAAACTACTGCCCCAACCTTCATCACAAGTATAATTTTTCACCTCCTCTTAAATTACAATAAATGATCTCTTCTGCCCATAACTTATCTCTTATCTACTTTATAAACAAATCCATTAACCATAGTAATTTTAGTTGTGGTGTCAGCAAAAGTTCATTAAGGATCATCAGGAATAATATATTTATTTTAACCATGACCAAATAAACTAACTTTAAATTCCTTCCTTTTACTTCTAACAATCTTGAACTTTAGTCTGTTGAAATAATATCTTAGAATCTGATTTCTTTTCTTTTTTCTTTGTCCCTAATCTTGAGTCTGTTTAAACTTAAGCTTTAGCCACTTTCTTTTGTAAGTCCAATATAGAAAAATTATCCAGGTCACTTTCTTGTTGGTTGTATAATTATTTTAATTATTACAACCTACGTCAGTTTCTTTTGTATGTTCAGTTTAGCATCTTTACCATTGTAATTCTTGTAGCCTATCATTTTTAAGTCTACTTTGAATGCTGTTTTGCAGATAAGACTTGCTCCTCTTCCATTTCATCTTTTAGACACTATCTATCCATAGAGGCAGATATCATTGTTGACATTATTGTTATTACTTTGATTGCATTTTTCAAAAAATATCCTTCAAAATTTCCAGTTTTGGAATATTTGGCACCATTCTATAACTGTCAGTCAAATTTATGTGTTCTCCTTTCACTTTTAAAGTACGCCAAAGTTGTTAGTCCAAAAATCTGCTAAAACAGCCAAAACCAAAATAACACTTCTCATCCCTCTCTGATATTTATTTCCTGATATTTTGAACCAGGATTCAAAATAGATTTTGTGCCAATTTCAAATGATCAAACTCAATTAATCCAAATAATAACACTCACTTAACTTGAAATTAAAGGTAGAGTATCACCAAAATTATTTTTTGGTATAATGTTTTGAAGCTAATTAAATAACTAAATGGTAAAAGCTCCAGAAATGTATAGTATTCTATTGACAAATTGCAACATCTTATTCATTTAATAAAATTACCTTTCCAAAGATGCTCAGTCTGTTACCATCAATAAATGATTGCTTCAGCAAGTATCTGTAAGAGAGAAGGTAACATATTACCAAAATAAAACCCATGCTTGAGCAATACTTTTTCTATATGCAAACAATAAATGTGCTTGTCTATTTCTTTTTGTCTTCTGCCTGTCCACCTACTTCTCTATCTTCTGCACTGGAGTACAAATTTCTCTTTGTTTGAATTAGACTGCTAAATTGTCACTAAATTGAATCCTCTCATATAAGACATTAATCAGATAGGGCGTGGAAAGATTTTAAAAAATAAAATATTAAATAGCTATTTCAACCCTAGGTAATAGCATCAGCTCTCCCAGCATGGGGTTCAATTAAAAATATAATAAAACCATAAAGTACTGTAGTACACTCGCTGTGTTTATACATTTTATTAAGCTACAATTGTGTAGCATAAACAGCATGCATTGTTTGAATCTGCTTAGGTCCTCCCTGTAGCAAACAGAAAGCAGCTTTTTTGATTTTAGTATTCTCCTAGTGCATTCAACACTCATAATCCCTTGGGACAAAGATCAAGATTACTTGGTAAATTAATCCTACTTTTTTTTAACACTGCAAATGGTACACTCCCTTCACAACATCTGAGGGCAGGAAGTTACTTTAAAGATCAAACTTGCTAAATGCTTTGCATATATTCTGTCCTCCAAGCAATGTCTTGCAATTAAGAAGGCGTAGTAACAGACTACTTAATATATGGCTGGCTACGATAAATCCAAAAATTAAGTTTGACAAGAAGATGAAGAGAGTGTCTATAGTACAGATATGTTTAACTAGTTTTTAAATTACATGCAATTATTCAATTACTCAATATATCTATATGCTGAAAACAGGACCAGGTCTAATACACTTTTTTTAAAAAAAAATGTTTTTGCAAAATTTGTCAGCAATCACAACTAACAATAAATAATTTTAAGGCATTAATATAATGTCCACTTAATTTTGTGGCAGCAGGACCAATATCATATGGTTGATAGTAGGTCATCTATTCATTATATCTATAGGATTTATAAGTAGTTTATTGTATTTCAATAATATACAACATCTGGAATGCATTCCATATCATGCAATACTTTTATAGTAAAAATGTCAATTAGTGACTGTAGTTAGACTAAACTGAAATGCAGATTTGATGCTTTATTGAACTTTATTGCTTCTAAATAGGGCACAAATTCCATTAACCCAATAGGGTAGAGATATAAAACAAAGCTTTTCTGTCAGATCAAAATAATTTTAAAAAATGGATTAAAATTTGTACTCTACATACGTACTCTATGGCTGCTATCTGGTCCTTCACTTCCACTGATCCTAGTGAGCGGTGAACCTCTTGCAAAATCTTGAGTCCTTGAAATCCACTCCCTCTTCCATCAAACTGAGCTATGATGACATTATCAGAGTTGACAAGCACAGAATCCCAATCAATGTGAAACTTATCTGTAACCAACTGACTGCCTGGAACTTCATCACTGTAAATACCAAAATACCAGAGACAAAGAACATTGATAATACAACACACCTTCCAATTCCTGAATAATTTTTGTAGTCTGAATTATGGAGAAAGAATTTCACAGCATCTATTTATTACACAGCATCACATTAACCACTACTTTTCCCTTATTGGAACAGTGAAGGAAAAAAATTTTTTTTAAACTATACAGAAATAAATGGTTGATGTTTAACATGGCATTAACTAATCTTATAGCTGAAAAATTATAAAACTTTTTTTTTGTCTTTGGTGCTTTGAACAAAGCTCATAACATTTTAGTCAAAGAGCAAAGCAAACATGGCTTTACCTACATTATAGTAGAAAGGGAATTAATGCAAAATTTGACTGGATAAAAATAAAACAATTGGAAATAATATCCAGGGAAGATTCATAATTGGAGAAGGTTGGGGGGAAATTAGATAGCAATCTTAATGAAGTACATTAATACCTCAGGATCCAATCTGGGTCAGTCACTGGACCCAGAGGTGGAGACCAACCCAGATTAGATTCACCTTCATTCTTAATCAATACCATTTATGTCCTATGATGTTTTCGGATAAGCTACCTTTTCAGCAGTCATATTTTGTTTTATACTAGGACATGGATGGTCAAGCAAACAAAGAAAAAGAAGTATGCTCATAATCTATTTAAGACTATTATTGGTAATGTAAATAATAGAAGGTTACCATTACAAAGTTGTTGTAAAAAGGTTATAGATATATGTTTTATTTCTTATTCTTGTGTTTGTCAAGCTTTGTTGTTTTAAAAATAAAAAAAATACTAATGTTAAAAAAAGACTAGTATGAGTAAATTAGTAATTAGCAAACAAATTGTGTATGCTCTCAGAACTACTGCATGTGTGATGTAAACTCAGCATTGGGCTAAGTATGAATGATGTATGCAGTTTGGTTGCTGGATCCTGATATCTCATCCATGTGCGTGATATATGCATAATCATTGCATAGCATCTTCTGTAAAAAAAGATTCATAGACCACAGGCAATGCCTCAAGGATTCTTCAAATATTCTATAGCTCTCTCACACAAAGTCATCCTTAAATTTTGTTCATCATGCAAGACTAAATTGAGAAATACGATTTCAGAAAGGAAGAGACTTAAAATGAAGACAAAATTAGCACAAATGTATTATTTTCGTTTAGAAGGGCTCAATGCTAAATTGTTAGAGTTCAAATTAATATTTTTAAATGAATATCTGAGTCTAAAGAATTGTAATACTTAATATTCAGGGACACATGTATTTACTTTTATATCTGGGAATGATGTTCAGGTTTTTTTTTCAACACTGTTGTTAATAGCATTTCCTTCTTCACCCAAAGACAATGAAACATCAGTTTTGAGAAAGAAGATTTATTATTTTTTCTCTAAACAATAAATATTAGAGCAGCAGAGAAATCTAAGAAATAATAGCATAAAATAAGTCATTCCAGTAGAATTAAAATAAATGTTAAATTTCTTGTGCATTATAAGAACATTTCCTGTAAGCCTGGCTGTCAAACTCGATCATGTCACGTGATGTATCATGACATATTGTGACATTTTTTGTCTTTGTGGAGCTGGGGTGGGCATGGCCTGCAGGTAATGTATCAGATCTGTGGGCCACCAGTTTGACACCCTTGCTGTAAGGAAAGTACCTATGAAAACACTGGATGGAAGCACAAAGAGAAATAAAGATTGAGGATGATAAATATAAAGTAATCCCCTTTCAGCTACTATTATTTGGGGACATTTTGAACTACTACGATTAGTGGACATAATTTATCAGCTCCCCTTGTCATTTTACAAGACAAATTCAGGTATTCATCGACTTACAACAGTTCATTTAGTGACTGTTTCAAAGTTACAACAGCCCTGGAAGAAAAGTAACTTATTGTTGTGGCCCGCCAGCAGCCAGCGAAGCTGGCAGAAGAGTTGGACAGTGAGGAGTTTAGGGAGGAACTTGGGCCAGTCCTAGGGGCTGGGGAAAGATTGGACAACGTTCTGCAATGGAGGCAGAGAGGGAGTTAGACAGCAGTGAGGAAAAGGAACAGCTGGAGCCAATTCCCAGGGTGTGCTTGGACAGAGCTGCCAGAAGACAAGAACAATTAAGAAAGCAGGGCAGACTTGGGAGTAAGGACACACCTTAGAGATGATTGGCCCCTTCCATAGGCCATATAAGAGGAGTGAACGGGATGTGGGTTTTTGCAGGAAGTAATTAGTTCATCTCGTTTCAAGACTGAAAGTTCTGTTTGTGACTCTAATAGACTCAGTGCCAAGTTTGGCCTTGCTCTACATTTGGATAAACATTCCTCTGAAAGACTGTTTGCCAAAGCCTTCTTGACTGTGAATGAACGGAATTCACAGTTGTGTTAGTAAAAGAGGCTTTACTAGGATTAAGACTTTGTTTCATGCTTTCTAAGGAAGCCTATGTCAGAACACTTATGGCCATTTTTCACATTTACACCCATTGCAGAATCTCCATCACATGATCAAAATTTAGATGCTTGGCAACTGACTCATATTTATGGCAGTTGCAGTGTTACCTTTTGCAATTTTCTAACAAGCGAAGTCAATATGGAAGACAGATTCATTTAACAACCATTTACTAACTTCACAATGGGAGTTATTCACTTAACAACTGTGGTGTGAAATTTTGTAAAATGTAACAAAAATCACGTAACTTAATTTTAAATAATTTTATCTAGCCATAAATGATTTAATTCTTTTAATTGTTTTAATTGAAATTATATATATATATTGTTGTTTTAATGGAGTTTGAATGGCTGTTCACCGCCCCGAGTCCGCGAGGAGAGGGGCGGTATATGAATCACAATAAATAAATAAATAAATAAATAAAGTAACCAATTTTTCACTTAGCAACAAAAATTTTGGGTTCAATTGTGGTCACAAATCAAGGACTTCTTGTAGCTTACTTTTTCTCATTTATTGACTGCTTTAATGTAGCATGATTTCAATACTACCCAAATTATAAAGCTCACAAAAATAAAACAGTATAAAATTACAAAATGTGAAAAGGCTTAAAAGAAAATCGATAACATCTGAAATCAGTAACAATTGACAAAAAAATGGGCAATTATAAATTGAAAGAAGTTAAAGAAGATTGTTTTTAATCTCTTTCCTGAATATCAACAGGTGGAACAGTATCCTGGTATTATTTTTTAACATTTTTATTGAATTATAAAGTATAAAGTACAAAATACAAAGTAAATAGAAAAGCAAGGAGGTAGAAAGGAAAGGAGAAGTGAGGAAATATAAGAAAAGAAAAAGAAAAAGAAGCATTGACTTCCGAGTCTCTCTGTTACAGTAAAATAAGGCATTAACATCAAATCAAAAGCTTTTCATAATAATATGAACAAACCATTTCTATAAAGAGCTATCAGACTAATTGGTAAAACCCATAGTCAATTTTTTATTCTTTTCCACATCAAGCATGAAGTTCAAAAGCGAAACACTATCTTGGTATTGAGGGATAGCTAATGTTACAACAAGGCACAAAGAAGATAAATTTCAGTGACGGTAAAGATATGTGACACATCTTTAAGATGCAAACATGTAGGTTAGATGATAAGCAATATTTTATCCAGCAAATATATAGTGTAATAGTTGATAAAAAAACCTGTTATTCTACGGAATTGACTTCTGCTCATGAGTACATGGGCCAGCATGTTCGCTACCAATTTAACTCTCGAAATCACCTTGAAAGACAAGGAAAAAAAGAACTATAGTAGCCAAAGAACTGAGATACAAGAACAGTTGTATCTTGTATATTGTCACAACTGGATAAAGTAACCATGATCACAACTTCCATTGTCTGAATAAGAGCTATGAGGCCAAACAATATCCAGTGCAGGGATTTGCTCATTGAGGGAGAATACAATCCCATCCAGAGCCAAATCTTCTAATAAATTGGATGGTTCCAGAGCAAACAGTATGATCTATCTCAGGATTTGTATCTCAGCCTGCTTCAAACTTTCAAAGCCTCCATATACCAGATCAGTGCATCTGTTACGTTTTCTGAAGATAAAGACGTACACTTGGATATCATCAACATATTGAATACCTATCTTGTGATGGTGGACTAATTCTCCCTGTGGTTTCATCAAATTGTTAAATAAGACAGATATCTGACATGGAGGACGACAAATTTCTTAAATGAATTATTTTAAAATAGCACTGAAAAAATGAATTTGTGATTATAAGTGTAGTTTGAGAGTATAATCTCTATCTAAAACCAGAGTCTATCCAAATAATATAAATTAAGCCCCAATGATTTCAGGAAAACTTAGTCCTAATATGAGAAAGTTGCCCCACAAAATTGACATTTACCAAGTCCGTGTCTGAAGATACTAATTATGCATGCTTTATGAACTTATAGTGAGAAAAGGATAATTCAACTCTGCCCAAGCCAATGTAGCTTTTAAACAAAGAAAAGAGAGCAATTACAGAGCAAAATGATGGATTTTAATTGGTACTCTCTATGTTTCTAACAGTGCACTCCCACATTCCTTAGCTATAAAGGAAAAATGAAACAACAGTACTTGAGTTGTTAAACTTTCAAAATAAACTTTTATTTTGCTATCGGAAGTCATTAGACACTATCTTCATTTCTCCTTTGGTTTCAGAGGGCAATGCATTTTGCCCTATGCAACAAATATTGCCTATTATTAGTCCTGCATCACATTCTTCCCTCTGTAACTAACAAGACCGATGGAGTGATATACGAATATATGTATGTTTTCAGCAAAAGGAAAACAAACAAAAGAATAATCTTATAAATCCTAGAATAATAAACAACTAATAAGCAATATTTAATCTATAATTTAAAGAATATGGGAAAGGTTGGTCATAGTAATCTCACAGTAATGAAGGAAAATAAAAAAATTGAAAACTGAAATTTGCAACCAAGGTGAAAGATAATTCTTAAACAAGCAGAGTATCCCTCCCACTCTCTACACTATACTGTATGTTACCAAGTATATAATATAGTTTGGAAAAGGTGAGTTTTAAGCAGATTAATATATGAGTAGATGGAAAAATTAGGTACTTAGTATTATATTGCTAAATGATTCTTTCAAAATTGATATTTTAATGCAACCACATCAAGCAGCACAAAACGATTTTAGGTTATATTAAACCAACAAATCAATCCTATTGCCAGTGAAAGGAAAAGTAAGATTCTAGACAGTAAAACAGTTTGCAAAACAGAGTTCATGGAGTAGAATCTCTGCCTTAGTTGTTACTCAATATCAGACTTACAGATTTATAATAATAATTATGACTAAACTGACTCTGTCCTCATTTGTTTACTTATTATCAATCCAGTGCTATATGTTCATAAGGAATGTTTGGAAGTTGAGTCATGGCATCTGGACTTATTTTCTTGTTAATTTGAGATGTTTCACTGCCTGTCCAAGCAGCTTTTTCAGTCTGAACAAGTTGGTTAGGGGAATCTGAATTGGCCAAAGAGTTGGAAAGTGCCAGTTCCTAAAATTCTTAGGGGTAGCAGATTTAACAGATTAACAGAGTTGCAAGGGACCTTGCAGGTCATCTAGTCCAACCCATGTATAATCAGGAGACCCTACATCTGCCTCTACCTAGGATCGAACTCACAACCTCCTTGACTGTGAGGCAAGAGCTCTACCTCTAGGCATATTCTACGCAGGACTGAGAAATCCTTTCCTCGTGGTGTGGGTAGGTGAGGTGCATTGGGGATGCTGATATTGAAATAGGGTAGAAACACAACCCCCTTCCCCAAAAGGACATGTCCACTCTGGGTTCGACGACCTTACTAACATCCGAGCAAAGAGAAGCTTGAAGGCACCTCAAGGTTTAAGACCCGGAGAGGGAGATGCTGGCCGCAAGCAGGCTGCCCAAAGAGGCATCATTGCAAAGAAGGCAGAAAAACCTAAGACATGGTGGGCTTCTCACCCCCATACGCTCACCGTTGCTGCCACCCAAACACCCATTTCGGTCATCAGGCTCCAGTTTCATCCCGGTCACTGGCATCAGTTTGCCTGAACCCCTCCACAAACCTCAGATTCTACTTTTATTCTACTCTACTCAGATTCCACTAGCCAACTTGTTCAGACTGAAGAAGCTACTTGGCTGGGCACTGAAATGTCACAAACCAACAAGAAAATAAGTTCAGTTGCCATGACTAAACTTCCAGACAGCTCTGCCTGGATGACTGAGAATCTTCACCCCAATGGTGCTTTTTCAAATGTCAACATTTTTCAAATGGCAGACATTTCACTTCTCACTCAAGAAGCTTCTTCAGTTCAATAGGCTACAAAAGAGGCTTTATGGATGAGAAATGAAACATGTTCAAGGAAAAACACAAAGCCCATTTGCCTTTTGAAAAGGCATCATTAGAACAACCATGACCTGGAAGACAGAGAATCCACATAGAGAATCTTCTTCATCAACACCTTCTGAAAGGACCTTTTTAGACCTTTTTTAAATTAGTTATTAATTGTTCATGATTTTATTTAAAAATGTGGCATGCATAATATACTTTTTAAATTAAACATTTTGTGGATATTATGTTTTGTTTTTGTTTTTTTGTAGTGGTAACAAAAGACCAGGAGATATCTTTTGTAGTATGCTAAAAGCACAAGTAGAAACACCAGCTTCTAAGAAGCTGATTGATTAGCAAAAACAGAGTGAGTAGTTATGTTATTGATGCTGTTTATGCTATCAGGATGGAGCAAATAACTCTTTTGCATTGATTTCAGTTGGTGAAGAAAGGGCATGATTCAAATAGGGGCATGAAAATTACGATGGTTGAATCCTCCACTTATTTTTGAAATGTCTAAACTTATTTTTGTCTTGATGATAGAATGTTTATCTAGAAATAATTTTAACTTGAGGTCAAAGCACATAAAAACAATAGAAATCCATAGCAGTTTCCTTGAGATAAAAGGAATTTTTGATTAGTTTGGGATTACCTCCACTTCCATTGTTCATTTCAGAATGCATGGATCAATATTTATCTCATTACTTTGTTTTATAAGATTTGTTTATTGCCCATTCAAATGAATCTGGGCAATGAACAATAAATGTGATCTATGATATTTGCTTCTGCCAGCTTAAAATGTACAGAACAAGGAATAATTAGTTATTTATTCAAAGAGCTTATATGGCCATGTATCTCACACAAAAATCCTAAATAACTTACAAAAACACCACTAAAACCAGTATAAAATATATCATACCCTTCCCCCATAGCAACTCAAATTCCTAATGCTCCGATTCAACTCAGCCCAATATCTAGGAGAGCATGTTTGCTTCTCCTCCACTGAGGAGAACAGTGAAACTGGCAAAATTCTGGTCAATTTCATATCTGTTTATTTCATGTCTGCAGACAAAGCTGCAGACAAGTGTAAGAAGCATTTTTGTTATTGGACCTGTACTTCAGAAGCAGGGAAGCTGGGTAAGGCAAGAGTTGCCTTCAATGGGAAACTTGCACCAATGTGTCCAAAACAAACGCCATCACTAGCTCTGTAATACAGGAAGTCTTCCATTTACAACCATTTGTTTAGTGACTGTTCAAAGTCACAAAAGCAATGAAAAAAGTGACTTGACCATTTTTCACACAACCATTGTAGCAGGCTCATGTTCATATGATCAAAATTCAAGCAACTGGCACGTGTTTATGATAGCTACACTGTCCCATGGTCATGTGATCATCATTTGCAACCTTCCCAACTGGCTTCCAATAAGCAAAGTCAATGAGGGAAGCCAGATTCACTTAATGACTACATGATTCACTTAATAATTGTGGTTAAAAATGGGGCAAAAGTCAGTTAACAACTGCCTTGCTTAGCAATGGAAATTTTGAGCACAATTGCAGTTGTAAGTCAAGTTTCAACCTATATTGTTATCTAAACCACTTTTGACATGAGGGGGTACACAAAGTCCTACAACTGCTTTCAACGTGTTTTACAATTCCCATATAGAAGCTTTAAATATATCCTCTGCAGAGAAATGTATTCACAGGAAACATTTGTTATCCATTAATTTCTTCATCCATGAACTAGATCAGTGATGGCTAACCTTTTTGCCATCGCGTGCCAAGAGCAAGGGGAGTATGGGGGGGTCGTGTGCACGTGTGCCCATACCCATAATTTAATGTACCTCACCGCCCCCCATGCATGTGAGGGCAACCCCCTGCGCTCCCTTATGCTGGCTCCTCCTTGGTCCACACAAAGAAACCACAACCCGTCGTAGGTATCAAGGTGATTTAATCAGTAATGGACAGAGTGAGTTCAGCTCTCGAGGGAAAGACAGCACTGGCGGTGGCCAGCAGGGCTGTCGCTTTATACATCTGGGTTATTACCGGCCACCAATCCTCCATGAACACGTCACTGCCTCCATAGCGGTCAAGTTAATTACAACAGCAAATACACCTGACTCAGATCTAAACCGTGATTACCCTCCACGGAACGACTACCATCACCAGCACCCGTGTAATCAACCCATCACCCAGCCCTCACTTTCGGCATGTGATGGCATGGTGGGCCCAGTAGGCCTGTTTTTCAACCAGAAAAAGGAGGCTTTCTTGGAGCCTGGGGAGGGTGAAAATTGCCTTCTCCACCCCTCTGAGGCCCTCTGCATGCTGGAGACAGCCCATTTCCCGACTTCCAGTAGGCCCGGAAGGCCCAAAAATCAGGCGGCTGGCATGCACATGCATGCTGGAGCTGAACTAGGGCTACACTTGCATACCCACAGATATGGCTCTGTGTGCCACCTGTGGCACATGTGCTATAGGTTCGACATCACAAAACTAGATACTTGCCAACAATGATGAAGAAATTTTGATGTAAGGATAAAAAAGTATCTTTTGTTACTGTTACAACAAATTTAATTTAATTTAATTTATTGAATTTATATACCGCCCCTCTCCTCGCGGACTCGGGGCGGTGTACAGCCATA
>JANHFP010004766.1:58556-74310 GCA_032468135.1 Calamaria suluensis
TTCCAAGTGTGGCCGTACCAAGGCATTATAAAGTGGTATCAACACTTCACATGATCTTGATTCTATCCCTCTGTTTATGCAGCCTAGGACTGTGTTGGCTAACTGTGTTATCTCTTTGCATATTTCTTTCTCTTTTTGAATTTACATCCTCTGTTTTTATCTAATTTTTTCCCCTTTCATTTCCTTCCCTTCATTTTTATGGGAGATTTCTCTTTGTCCATTTTGCTGTCAGTTTCAGTCCCATTATATGTTCCTATATCTCCTTCAAAATTCTCTCTTTGGGTTTATCTTTATTTTTAATAACCATTATTTTTATCTTCTTCCCCTTATTCTTCCCCAATCTTCTCTTTTTTCCATGTAATTTTGTTTTTCTGTTTCCCTTTTCTCACTGTCTATCCCAGTATGATCATTTGTTTTTCTATTTTTTAATGATTCTCTTTTATCCCTCATCAAGCTCTCTCTTTGCTGGCTTTTTGGTTGTAGCCAAATTTCTACACCTTTAAATGCTGCTCAAACATTAATAAGCATCTCCCTTATTTCTTCATATAGTGAACACTCCATATTGTTAGTTTAAAGTACGGAGAAAGACAACTCAAATTTTTCAAATTTTACCAGCTCAGATACTGTCTCTTTATATTTTATTTTCTCTTTCTTGTTGCTCTGTTATTGTTGTTATTTTCTGTCCATTTATTCAGCTTTTTCCCTTCCCAGGTTCGCAGCTGTGTAAATAAATTTCTGTTGTGCTGTTTGCTTTCATCCGCTGGCTCTCGTTACGGTCAAGTAAAATCAGGCAGAGTCTCAGGAAGCACTTTCTCATCAAGTTTTTTTTACTTTTACTACTGTTTTAGGTCCAACCAAATCTTTATCTTGACTTCATTCAGTCCAAATTGCAATCCACAAATATTTTTTCTCTTTAAAATAATTATAATCCAGGCAGGAGGCTGTTTTGGGCTCAAACTGACTCTCTGCTCTTTGTCTTCCAATTCAAATCCCCTGGAACAAATTAGCTGCTTATTCCACCACCACGGCTTCTTTATAGCACAGTTCAAAAGTTTATCTCTTTACCTTGACTTTGAAAATCTGTTTTCTTTACAATCAACACCACATTCCAGCTTCCTCCTGCATGATCTTCTCCTGGCAGCAAAGGCTTTGCAGCAGCTCACAATGGTTGCCCCCACCCCATCCACCCCATCATTGGATCAAGAAGAGTTTACCGACCTTCAGAGGAACCTGCACATTCCTCCTAGATCAAAGAAAGAAAGAGCCTTTCTTTCTTTGCCATCCCTCCAAGATGGCTCCGGTCCGAAGACCCCCTGACAAAGGGTTTGTCAGGGTGGATTTTCACAAGGCTCAACAGAGCCTGCTATTTCCCTGACACACATGCAGGAATTCAGTTCACAAGCATCCTTATCTAGCTTCTCACTTCTCCTTGGAAGCAAACACAAGCTGGGTGGGAAATAGATAAAGCCCAAAAATTCTGTCTATTAGAAATTGTTAATTTCATAGTTGACAGCTCAAGATTTATTTCCAAAATCCATGTTGGGTATCACCTTATTCTTTCTATGCCTTTTATCAGCAGAACAGAAATTATTCCTGCAAACCTCAAATTCTCGGCATCAGTAGTTGGAAAATTCTTAGGAACAGATCTGAGCAGATCTGAGCAGCCCTTCCATGACAAGAATAACTGCTGAAAGATATCACCTGTGTTAGACTGTGTTCACAGGCACTGTCAGCTCGCCACAATCACAGAAAATGATAAATGTGCAACCTGACAACATGATGCAAGCTCTGCCCTTTTGTATTGTAACTTAGATGCCTATGTTTATATTATAAACTGTAGTTCATAGATGTAGAGCTTCCTAGGTAAATATCAATTTATTCAAGCAGTCAAGATTCATAGAGAAAGGTGACAAATTAAGTGAAATCACAACAGGCAAGGTCTAACCAAGCAGATAAGGAAATTAAAAAAGTACTTTACCCAAAAAGCATACTAAAAAAAGAAATTGCTCAGTGCCCAAATGACCCTGACCTTGAAAAACTTGCCTATTTCAAGTAGCTGGATAAAACATATTGCTTCAATGAAAAAGAAAGGTGAAATGAAGTTTTTTTATAGGATGAGAAGAATCTAGTAATTCCGCATTAGTTCTGCACATGATGTTTCTATGTGACAATAACAGCATCAGAGAGCTACTGACTATTCTCTTCCCACTATCCTACTAAACATACATCATACACTGTATCCCATGCTTTTTCCCTTAAACTGTCTACTGTGGACCTTTCACGGTTTTTAAGAGGTCCTTAAGGGGGTGTACATAATTGCACCTGAGTGCCTACCGTCCCTGTCCTACTGTTCCCATCCATTTGTAATCATCCCATGTATTTATGGCTATGCTTTGCCTATTTATATCTTTAATTCTGCCAATTTCTGTGCCAGTTCCTGTGTTTATACTATTACTTGTTTCCTTGTACTTGTTGACAAACTAAATAAATAAAAAATAAATAAAGCACCCTGAATATTTTCTGTTCAGAACTCTATGTCAGGCACTATAAGTCCTAGGGTTCAGCCATGATAAAATCATTTAAATAATAAAATGATAATGATGAAATAATGGATCTTAAAACAGGAATGTGCTGTTGATTGACAAATACCTATTAGTAACCATAACAGTCACATTTGACCATCTTGTTATTATCCCATGGGGAAATATGAAAGAGTAGCTGAGTTTGTTGATCAGAAGGTCAGCAGTTCATCGGTTCAAATCCCTAGTGCTGTGTAATGGGGTGAGCTCCCATTACTTGTCCCAGCTTCTGCCAACCTAGCAGTTTCAAAAGCACTTAAAAATGAAAATAGAAAAAATAGGGACCGCCTTTGGTGGGAAGGTAACAGTGTTCTGTGCACCTTTGGTGTTGAGTCATGCCAGCCCCAAGACCACTTCGGACAGTGCTGGCTCTTTGGCTTTGAAACAGAGATGATCAACGGCCCCTAGAGTCGGAAACAAGTAGCACATATGTGCGAGGGAAACCTTTACCTTTTACCTTACCCCACATAATGTTATAATGGATTCATATTTTACCAGTAACTGATTTGACACAAGTTAACACAAAGATAAATGAATTGGAAAGTTGAGAAGCTGCAAGGGTTTTTTCCAATTGGCTATAAATTGAAAGTTGTAATCCAAGATCATGGGACTAACTAATTCCTTCTACCTAAAAACATATTCTGGAAAGCATCTGAACTAATGGAAGGCCTTTGCAAGGAATGCAATAAGCCATTTTGGTACATAAATCTACTATCACCAAAATAGTTGCGTAACCCTGTTGCGGAGGAACCTGAGTAACATAATCCATTGAAATAGAATTCCAAGGTCCATGTAGGGAAGAGGGTGGCTGAAGTGAATTGGCTGACTGTGCAAGAGCAGTCTTGGTCTGGAAACAAACCTGATGAGACATATTTCTTGATATCTGCTCTCATTCTTCAGCATCAAAACTCTGGCACTCAATGAAAACTTTTAAGCACTTCCCTATGGGCCAGCAATTTGATTGTCATGATAGAGTTGTCCTTGAGAGAAGAATAATGTGGTGTTTATGAAACAGTTTATGTAAGTCACAGAGGATAAATCAGTCTGTGGTCCTCTGTTCATACTTCATATAGATGTTATCTATATGAAATATGAATCATATTGTTATAAATAGGCTGATCCAAACAGATGTACTGCTATTATATTCCCCATAATCTTTTCCAGAAGATGTATACTCAGAGAAGGGGCAAAATTGTTTGGCTTCCAGATGGTCATCGAGACAGCTGGACATGGAAGATTATATTCAGATTTTTCTGATAATATATATGATGATTTGTTTTTTTTAGATCCAGAAATATAAATGACATTAAATTTGAAACGGAGAAAAATGAATCCACCTGATCTTGTAAGGTATGATGGATTGTGCTTTCTATAAGTGTTCCATATTCTTCAGATGTAACTGTACTGGTTTATTACCTCCAAGAAATGTCTGCCATATTGGAATGCTGTTTTGGTCATAAGCAACTCTTTATTGAAAATGCAATGGGTCCGTTCCTCTGGGACAAGCAATTTATAATAAAATACATAAAGCAGGAGATCTTCCCACACTATTTTTTTGTATAACACCTCCTAATGTTGTGTCTGTCTGATGTGTCTGTTTACAACACAAAAGGATGAGTGGGGGACAGGATGTCTGTTAACTCAAGGATGTCACCTGAGACAATTTGAACCTCTGACCCTTTTCTAGCAGTTAACAGTCTTGTGGATCATGGAAAATCATGGAGAACATTTTCTACCGGTAGAAACTTACAAAGCCCATGAAAATAGTGGACATCTTTCATACTTCTAGAAGACTGCTATAAGAGTATGGACTATATAATTTTTATTCCCTCTATAGAGATCTAATAACACAAATAGTCCATTTGGAAATATCAAAAATAAATTTCCACCTTGAATAAAAATATTATGTTTGAGGAGTTTCTATAAGTCACTTGTAATACAAATCTTGTATAAAAATAGATGCTCTGAAAACATCAGTATGCCATCCAAGTACAGCACTACATATCTGACAAAAATATCAGAAAAGATTTCATTCATGAATCTGTAGAGGCAGCAGGACAATTATTCAATCAAAATAGCATCATTGTGAAATCCAATTTGCCATGATTGGTACCAAAGGCAGTTAAAAATTCAATGGCCCTCTTTCAAACTGTAAGTGTCTTTCAAATTGATGAAAATATGTGCTTTCTGAAGGCTGTTCAGCATATCTGAAATAAGAAGTAGTGGGTACTGGTTTTTAATTGTCACAAAGTTCAGAAATCTATATCATGAATAGTCTTCAAGGAATTATTTTCTTGAATACAAAAGATACAGATGCTGGAGATGTACAAGGGGAAATGAATCAGTTCTTAAAATTGTCATCCAGAAGATCTTGTAAGGTGGTCAGTTCTTGAATAGACATAAGATAGTGTCTCTTAGTTGGAATCTGGGCTCCTGACTTCAAGTTAATTATGCAGTTCCATGCTTGGTGAGGAGGCAGGGCAATTGTGACTTCCAATGAGGCTTCATGGTGAAATAGTTGTCTCAAAAGGAACAGAGATGGCATTGTGGTGAGATCAGTGGTCAGATGGCAATTTCTGCCTGGCCAAATCTCTCTGGATAAAGGAGATATTCTGAGATTACCCTCTTGTACTCTGGATAGCTGCTCATGAGTAAACTGTAGAAAATTAGGTTAATGTAGTTGGCTGATGAGTTGAGTGGATGGGAGTTAAGACATTTCCACCAAGCTAATAACCACAATGTAGCCTGTATGGACATAAAGTCCTGCTGAGCCTTATTTCTTAATAAGTTTTGGCAACAGTTTTTAAATTGCTTTTCAACTATTAGGAGAACAAGCCTTATAACACACACTGGGTGAGTTTGCTTTAATTCCTAGTGAAATAAGTTTCAAGAATAAATTTAAGAACATAAACTATCTTTTTTAAAGAATAAACAGCAAAAGATGATTAAAATAATTGAAGTAGTAGAGTTGTAAGATTAAGGGTTTAAATGGATTTAAAATAAGATTTTGAAATTAATAAGAATCCTTCCCATTGTTCTGCTTCTAGATTCAATTGCTGACTCAAACACTGCTGCTATATCCCTCACTCTACTGAAGACCAGGAGATAATAGCATGCAAACCAAAGCAAAGTCTCAGATGCTTGTCTGAATGAATTGCTTTCAAATAGGAGCACACAGAAGAATAGTCCAGAATCAGTCCAAAATTCCAAAAGCTAGGTCAAGGTTGTCAGTCAATCCAAAAGTCAGAGGTTTAAGGTTTCTTACATGAGTAGGAACATTATGCAAGAGCTGGAGATCAGACAGTTGCTTCCATGAGGGATCATTGATCAGAGCTGTCTTTTAAATCAGGCTGTAGCCAGCTGTTTTTAATCAAGAGATTGACTGCCTTGCTTGGCAGGAAGCCTAAAGGAATGATGTTGCTCTGCTCTTCACTCTACTCACCAGATGTAGGGGCTGGGAGGTCTGATGTCATCAAAACCACCTGACTCTTCCACCTGTTCCTGGGTTTGATGAGCCTCAATCAGTCTCCTAAGGCTGACACTCTACAGGTTCTGTTGGAGCCTCTTCTTCAACATCTGAGTTGTTTGAGTCTTGGATCATGACACTCGAGGGAAAATGCTGTTGTTTTGAATTCTTAAAAGAAAAAACGATAGGATGGGAATTTGAATGCTGGACACTAGAGGGAACCAGAAGGAACTAAAGATTACAGTTAAAAGAGAAAAATGCTTAAATTTGATTTACTAACTTAGAATGTAGAAAAATATTTTAACACTGGAGATATTGATGGATATTTGTAAGCAATGGATCCAGAAATTAATCTTAAAAGAGTATGCCATCATAGATTTTTCCTACAGATGTAGGGTCGACTTTTATTTATTTTTTTTACAGATTAACCCTGTGTTCATCCACTGGTACAGCAGGAATTCACCCACCAGTTCGATGCCCAAGACTGACAGCTTGGACTGAAATAGAATGATTAGTCCAAAGTCACCCAGCCACATTTCATGCTACAGGTAGATTTTCCTTAAAATATATTTTGGAATAGGAACACATTTTATCAGGCAAAATTGAGTTTGATCTGAAAGTGGATTTAAAAATAACAAGTTGCAAGACTAATATGGAAAAAGATGTTATACTTAATATACAAATTAAACTGGATGATGTCTTAATAATTAAAAGAGTTATATAAATTGCAAACCACAAGAGCAATTTGGATAGCTATATTATTTGACTTACAAAAATGATCTGTTTAAGCTCTGAATAATTTTGTGAAAAGGGATAAAGAAAAAAAAATGAAAGGAAAACAAACTCTAGGACATTAATGGAAGAGATTAAAGATCAAGATTGTTAAAAGTAAAAGGAATAAACTGGATTTATTTGATCAAAGTTAAAATAGCTATATTGTTATGTCTGGTAATTATTACAATAATAGACTTTTACTGACCAGAATGGAATCATGAGATTTCAAGGATCTCTTTATAGATAAAAATTGAGCTATGGGAAGAAGACATAATTGTATTTTAAGCTAAGCTGCTGTTAAAATTATTGATACTAATTTTGACAAATGGGGAATATATTTCTATTCTTTTTCTTGTTTGTATTTTTAAAAATATTTTTCTTCCTAAATTATTTTTTCGGTTCTTCTCTTTTTTCTTTTCTTTTTTGCAGTTTTAACTGAAACATTTAGTAAAATTATTATAATAAAAAAGAGAGAATGTTGGTTAATCCCTTGTTCGCCAAAAACATCACCAAACTCTATGCACTTTTCTGGTAAGAAAAAGGATTGTCAGAACTGTTCTGCAAAGAAGACAAGAATATGAACTTGGCAAATCATGCTGCTTGCATGTTTGATTGGCCCTTGCTGTCAATGGACATCTGGATCATTATTTTGAGCCCAATCAATGAGGCATGTAAATAAGTTGTGATAAAATGGAATGGAAATAACTCTGTAGGATCATTTATTACCTGTCGTAAAAGTATTGTGCATTGCATAATAAAAGCAGGTCAAAATGCTTGCCTGTCAATTGTATCCACAAATAAACATTTCTCTTTGTCAGCAGTTTAAACTGCAGTATTATCTTATTTCTGACATTGGCTGTGCACCTGAATCTAGAAGAGTGAAGAGTTGTATTTTTAAGTCTGAGAATGTACTAAGAGTAACAAGAATAAAATATTCTTTTCTGCTGTTGTTGTCTGAACTCTTCATTGCCCGAGGCTCCCTGCTGAGATCTTGGGAGGGAAATCTATCAGGATTTCCAAAGATGATACTCTGGAATGATTTCACCTTGCTACACGGTCCACACTCCCACAGTTGTGGCACTTAATAACTGATTCAGAAACTTGTACTTTAGCAATGCAAGTCTTGGCTAGATTTCTTATAGCTCCACAGTAGAAACAAACTATGTTTTCTCCTTCTTTGTTTTTCTACCATGGACAAAAACCTGCTCTTATCTGTATGGCTTTTCCAGTGTTGGTACCTAAGGATTTTGCAGAGTGGAGGATAAGGATACAGAGAGGCTGTGAAATTTTCCATATTCTTTCCGCAGTATATCAACTGTTTCAATCTTCCATCAATATTGTAAGCCACCCAGAGTCACTGGAATGAATTGAGTGGCTATAGAAATACATACATTAAAAAAATATATGTCACAGAACATTTTGACAATACGCCTTGCCCCACTCGTCTCTCAGGTTCATCAGCAAGCCCTTCCCCAAACTGGTCAATCAGAATATAATCATTCCATTCCATATTTCAGTCTTATGATTGAAATCTGGTAGAGACTCATGAAATCTGTGACCACCTGCTTTAGCGTGTGAAATTCCTGAATTTTATTTATTAATTAAATGTGTCTGCCACCCATCTCACCATGAGGCAATTTGATGTAACTCTCCTTTCTGAATCATCAAAAAGTCTAATATTTGAATGAAGATCTGGTTATCGTCTAGCAATTGATTATTTCTTTCAATGAAAGGCACTGGTTATTCCTCCTTGCTGCAGATTCACAGTAAAATCAGTATTTAAGCACTGTTCAGGACCTTCTGTTGTCCAACCCACTATAAACAATTCATTTGGGTTGTTATAGTCAAATGTTGATCCTGAATTTCTCCACAGTAGTCTGACAAACTTCAACGAGAATAACATTGATCGGACAGAAGTGTTTTGAATCTCTTTAGCTGAGCAAAAGTTTGTCACAATTTCTATGTTAGATGTACCACATCATTGTGCAGGTGCGTTATACACATAATCACTTGCTGTTGATGCTGTGACCATGTTAAGCAACTCATCTTTCAGACAATGGGATGCCTCAAATATCAAATGAGCATTTCATCCAAAATGTTCTATTATAAAGTAGTGAGACTTGTCAAGCATGATGTCAGCTTTTCAAAGCTGGCCAGGAACAGACAACTGAAGGGCTCTCAGAATTCCACTCTACTGTTATGGGATACAATAACAATCTTGAAAGCCTACTAGGATATTCCATCATTCCCTCTTATACCCCCCAACAAATCAAGAGTAATATTTTTTCTTTCTCTTCCTTCCCAATGTTAAGTTGATGTTTGCCTAACAGTTCTTCAATTCATCTATGGAGATTCTCAGTCATTCAGGGCATGGTTGTCCCAAAGGTGCTTTTTAGAGAGGCAACTGGACTTTCTGGTTTTTCTTTTGAAGATGTTTTGCTTCTCATACAAGAAGCTTCTAAGCGAAAAGTCTTCAAAAGAAAAACCAGAAAGTCCAGTTGCCTGTTGGAAAAAAATCATCTTTGAGAGTTCTTGTGTTCTTTCTTTGTTGTTATTTATCATACTCCTTTACAGTACTTTTGTAAATGGCTTCATGTTCTTTTAAAAATTGTGTAACTGCTATTGATTATTATCTAGTTAACAAAATATAATAAACTGTAAAAGTGCTTATTTATATAAACAAAATTAAAGTACCACATTTGATAATAATACAAAAAAAATGTGTAAATAGTAGAAGCTATTTGTTGGTGGAATGATAGCAATACACAGAATTCACCAGTCATCTTTATAATTATATTTGGAGATAAAATGATATCATCTTAGCAATCAAGACTTGATCTCAAAAGGGTATCAAAGGAATGCCCTTTGTCTTTCATATTTATATTCAGCAAGTTAGGAAACTTGTCAATATTCTTGATTCTGAATTTTTGGGATGTTTCATTTAAACCACATAGCAATTTTTCAAGCTTGTCATGATGCTTATCCTTGATGTTTGTGGAGATTCTCAGTTATCCAAGTCATGGTTGTCCCAAAGGTGCTTTTTTTTAAAGAGGCAGCAACTGGATATTCTGTTTTTTCTTTGAAGACATTTCACTTCCCATCCAAGAAGCTTCTTCAGCTCTCCAACAAAGAGCTGAACAAGCTTCTTGGATGAGAAGTGAAATGTCTTCATAGAAAAACCAGAAAGTCCAGTTGCCTCTTTTGGGACTTAGCCTTGTAGGTATTTCTAGATGAAGTAATGGTATATTACATTTTCCATTTCTATTTAGTTTTATTACAGTTTGGGAATAGCAACACCAATTAACATAGACTTCTTCTGCTGGATATGTTCGTTTATCAGAACGCAGTTTCTACATGCCTTTCTCTTTATTTTTCTTTAACATCTGACACTGTGTCACCTGAACACAAATAGTAAAAAACATCAAGCATGTCAAAAATATATTGCTGCAGACTATGGACTTCTTTCAATGTGCATAAAATAAAGGGTCAATGGACCTCAATTTGTTCTGAAGTGGGTAAAAGAAAGACAAAATATAGCCTATGCTTTGGATTTTTAAAATATTTTTCAATATGTTTTTCGTTTATCATGTCCCATTCCAATTTTCTGTAACTAGGGCATTATACAGTACTTTCATAGGTAAAATTAAAATTGATTTTCCAAGGATGCACACCCTCAGGCTTTGTGATATGACAGCCAGATTATTACTTAAAACCAAACTTGTTTGAGTTTGCAGCTCAAACAAAATGTATCAAATACATGAACTTTTTTTTAAAACAGTAAGCTTGCACAAACCGATGGTTTTTTTAAAAAGAAAAATAGACCTGTTATCTACTTAGATATGGAATATTTGTACTTTTTTCTTACTGCTTGGAAAATTCACTATAGGATATAATGTATTTTGAATTTGATTATTTAGAACTCACCCCTGTATAATCTACACATTTGTATGTATTAAGATCTAATTTAAAAAAAAATCATTTTGGTAATAATTTTATTTAAAATAACATACACATCAAACTAATACAAACTACAAAAATGAAAAGGTTAAATCGAATGTGCAAAGAAAAAAGGGAACAAAAAGAAAGAAATAATCCATCCTGGTGATTATGAACAACTTTAATTGCCATTTCTTAAAATACAATAAACAATATCTTCATCCTGTATCTCATCTCATTCTCTATGAACAAATATTTAGAGCTTTATCTCCATCCCGATCTGCAAAAGTTCATTCTAGATTCTTTGAAATTCAAAGAATTTCCCTATCTTGTATTTCTTTCATTGATGCTTTTGTTTTAATTTTAATTTGAAATGCAGTTCATTTAAAGAAATGGTCAGTTTTCAGAATCAAGCATTCTTTTAGTGAGAAAAGTAACAGGCCACTTTAACTCAGTGATTATATAGTTTTTGGAGTTTTAATGTGGTACCTAGAGAAATTTTCTGAAGTTCTAATCTGTTCCATTCAATCTGATGGCCTAAACATAAAATCTTGTCAAATTTAATCAGATAATGCTACTTCTCTTTCTGTCTGCATGAACAGATATATCTCTGGTAAGAAAGATTCTCTTCTCTTTGTATATCTTTTATGAAAACAATGTCACATACTTTATAAAAAAATAATAGTTCAATTATATAATAACATTTTCATTCTATTACCTAAAATCAATCTATAAGGTGTTTTTTTAAAAAAAAAAGATTATTATGGTTCATTTTATAGTCGGCCAGATCATTAAACTGGATTTGATGCTTTTATCCATCTATCAAATCCTTCTTAAGCACCTAGACAGATGTCACTGTTGATGGTGCTGAAAATACCCGTTGCAGGATGTAAAGTGTTCCAAGTAACTCTGCATTTTGTAATTGACTGATGGGGATTTTGTCAATACTGATATTGTTCAGGTGATGCTCCAGATATGTTGGGATTACACGTAAGGTGCCTTATTAGTATTGGCACAATCTTTGCTTTATTTGCTATATTCTATTTCTAATTTTAAGACATTTGTAATTTTGTGACCACCACCCCATTTTTTTTCTTTTTTATTCTGCTGCCTCCAGGTATTGCCACATCTTATATCAAATTGTTTTGTTTAGTTTTTTTGGTCTTTCTTATTGATAGTTGTTAAGCCTGGTACTTATCTGTTTGGAGTCTAAAGTCCCATAGCACTTTAGCTTCGTTATTTCCTTGTCTATTTTGTGATCCCACTAGTTCTTACATACAGTCAAATACATATTTGTTGAAGATATTCCAATGCACCATTGTTGCTACTTTGTCATGTCATTGTTTGTAGTCAATCCGTGTGGTCTTCTTGCAACAACTAATTTGATGATCCACTGTTCCTTCAGCTTCTTTGCAGAGGCAACATTTGCTATCTGTTGCTCTCTTCTCTATTAAAACTTTGTATTCATTTGTATGCAAGGCTTGGTCTTCTGTAGGTAGAGTTACCTTCCACACCCATCTCTTTTTTTTAAAAAAAAACTTTTCTGCTGGTAGCCCCTCAAGACAGTGTTGATTAATGTTGACTGCCTGGACTGGTTCTTGTAGTTTTCTTGTCACGATTTTCAGAAGTTGTTTGGCATTGTGCTTTCTAAATGCTGGGAGAGAATGATTGGCCACCAAGGTCACCCAATTGGCTTCATGTCTAAGGCAGAACTAGAATTTGCCATCTCCTTTTCTTTTGGTGCTTTAACCGCTAACCCATCCTGGCTCCCTGGAAGAGTATAGTAGGTTAAATATCAACTTCTAATCTGCTTACCTTGATTTAAAACTGTCTGGTGGCATGAGTTCCAATGTATGTGTTGGGCCATATAGATTGACAACATATAGCTTGACTACTGGATTCAGTTCACCTGCCTTTTAAAAAATAAAAACATTTCAATATTGATGAAATATGAATTGAATAATTAAATACAAGTCACATAGATATGTCATTGATATTGACATATTGGCATATACAGTAAGACCTACATTCTTGCACACTTATTTTATTTTATTTTATCCTTGTGAATACAAATAACTGTATATATTACAAAAAGGGATGGTGATTTTATAAGGAGTAAAAATAATTATAAAATGTTTCCTATGCACCAGCTTGGTCTAATAGTAGCCATAAATACTACTAACACCTGCCTAGTGAAGTAAAATATTGCAAGACATAAAGTTTTAGCTTATATTAAAAGATCATTTGCTTAATAATTAAGGTGAATCTAAAATGAACATAAAAATTAAATAAAGGTTACAATTTATTAACAATATAAATCTGCTCACTATGTAATAAATTATAGTAGACTTTTATATTTTCTTTATCATAAGTTTAAATGAATCTTAAATTTTATCCTTTGTTCTGTGTTTCTTTTTGTACTGTTCAATTTGAAATTGATTAAGAAAAGTAATATAACAATTGTAGAAATTAATTTGCTACAGGCAAAAACATATGAAAAATATACACTGATGTACATTTAATTTTGCATACTGTAAAATTATCTAACAATTTCATATTTTTTAAAATATCAAATGTAATAAATGTAAGCGTCAAAGAGACCCTAGTCCAGAATTATACATTATTTAGGGTTTAAAATATATTTATTCAATTTCTAATGTTGCCCACTGACCAAATTACACTGGGTAGAATGTAAAAGGTTAAAAACAAATAATGATAAGTAGAAACAATAAAAAAAGAAATGAAGCTGGGGAGGGAAAAGAGACCGATTTAACAAGTTCATGCATCATTCATCCTGACCTAAATCCATGCTAAACTACATGTTTGATTCCAGCATTCACAGGTTCTTTAATGTTTTTTAAAAGTTTATTTATTTTACTATTCCTGTAGACTGCTACACTCCAGCAAAAGTTCTAAAAGTTTATGGTAATATGTGAAAGCAACAAAACTAACTATAAAACCAATAAATATTCCAAGCCCTAAACAAACTGAGAGCATTCATTAGCTACTCACATTTGCATGCTTTTGAACTGTTGTATTGGTAGGAGCTGAGCCAAATAATGGGAGCTCACCCTGTCACACAATGCTTGGGTCTCAAACCTGGGCTATCTGTTTTCCACCTGAACAGCTCAGTGTGATGACCCGGCTTAAAGCAATCAATGAAAAAGCAAGAACTTATAAACAAACAGTCTTTATTTCAAAAACTCAAATGCCTTCTTTCTCTCAATGTTGGTTTACTTCTAAAAACATAGTAGATAGTTGCCAAGATGAACTCTGGCTGCAGTCCAAAGGTAATTCTTAGATAACACAAAGAAAATTGGCATAGGAAATCTTACCCTGGAAAACGAGGTCACCAAGAAGCTATAACTGCTAATTCAGCCTTTGATTCCAGCACTGCTAATCGCAAATTGGCTAGCTTTAAAGGTTTTAGCTCATCTGCGTCCCATTCCTCACTTCCTCCTGAGTAGACCTTTTTCTAAGGCTCTCTTGTCCTTGCGTCTCTGTCTTGGATCAGGTGAGGAAGCTGCTCCCAGTTCTGCCTTTGAACTTCCCCTCTCTGGCTCCGCCCCTAGCTCACTGGATTCAGCCTGGGCCTGCTCTTCCCCATTTTCATCCTCAGCTCCAGCCTCCCCCTCACTGCTCTCTGTCAGCTGTTTCTCCTCGACCTCTGAGCTGGATGCTGACAGAGGCATGACACTCAGTTTCTATATTCCCATCGTTCACCACAGGAAATACAATAAATGAATGGATTTATTATTAATAATAATTAACTCTTTGAATTGTGTTGAGAAGCCTTCTGATAACTAATGCAGGGCCTAAAGCACTGATATTAAGTAATTATGGTGGCTGTTACTTACCAGCAGATTGCTTATTACATACCAGCTGCAGTCTACAAAAGCAGTCCCAGATAAAGTTCATTGCAATAATATATTCTAGATATGATCATTGCCTACCTGAGATGGTTTTATATCTGATATGGTTTTAGGTATATTTTGCAAAGTGGTACACATACTGTAGCATAGGAAAAAGTAGCTTTGCCTGGAGGTAAATCATTGTTAGTGTATTCTACATCTTACAGTGGTTATTTGACATGATAGAAGAGGTAAACAGCCTAAATTCTAACCAGAGAGAAGAACTGGAATTGTTTATTTGATTGTTTATTTAGTGTAATTATTCAATTATTTGTTAAATTTGTTTTCCATTGATCTCGTGCCTCAACCTGCTCTCACATTGAACAGGTGACCAAAAAAAAAAAGAGACTAGACTACTTCATTAATTCTCAAATACATCTGCATAAGTCTCCTGGGACTGGGACGTCTATTATTATACCTGCTAATAAAAAAAAATGCTTAAATCTTTTATTTTTAGCTACCATAATAGAGTTGTTATCTTCAAATTCAATGACTGTTTTCTTCCAGTAATTGTGTGTAAGGGAGCAATTAAATAAAGCATGCACTAATAATAAAGAAAGTATTACTCAATTTCCTTACCTTTGGATATGGATACTGTTTTCCCTTGGGATACAAAGATCCAGTAAACCAAGGAATAAGCATATTTGGTACTAATGAGTCATTTATCATAAGGAACGCCAGCCTCTCTCCATCAGGTGACCACCAGTGAGTAACGTGTGAATGAAGCAGCTCCTCTAAGGGGGAAAAAATATTCTGAAGAATAAAAACATACCATCAGAGGAAAATGTGATTTAAAAAAGCGTTAGAGTGCGCTGAGATGGACAGAGTGACAAAAAAAAAAAAAGACAAAGGAGAAACAGATTATTACATTGTATGGAATATTTGGTATAAAATAAATAGTTAGAGGAAACATGTAAAGATTAGGAAAGCATTAAGGGAAAAAGGTTAATGAATTAGGAAAAAATTATATAGCTGCATAAATAGATCTGATATAAAATGCAAGATGTATTGTATATAAATTAATATATTAGTAGATTGATATGTATAAAAGAAGTATAAATACATGTCACCGCCCCGAGTCCGCAAGA
>JANHFP010004770.1:21499-35446 GCA_032468135.1 Calamaria suluensis
CTCCTGTTACTTGTCCCAGCTTCTGCCAACCTAGTAGTTTCGAAAGCATGTAAAAATGCAAGTAGAAAAAATAGGGACCATCTTCGGTGGGAAGGTAACAGCGTTCCGTGCGTCTTTGGTGTTGAGTCATGCCAGCCACATGAATACGGAGACATCTTTGGACAGCGCTGGCTCTTCAGCTTTGAAACGGAGATTAGCACCACCCCCTAGAGTTGGAAACGACTAGCACATATGTGCGAATGATACCTTTACCTTAAACTCATGAAGGATGAAGAATGGGCTCTTTATTTATGCTACTTTAGGTCAGTGATTGCTAACCTTTTTATGGGGGGTGCCCATGGGGGTTGCATGTCTGTGTGACCAAACCCATAATTCAATTCACCCCACCCTCCCTAGAAAGGCTCTGAAGCCTGGGGAAAGCGAAAAATGGGCTTTCCCCACCACTCCCCAGGTCCTCCAGAGGCTGGAAAAAGCCTCTTTCCCAACTTCTGGTGGGCCTGGAAGGCCCGAAAATCAGCTGGCCAGCACCCACCTCCACATCAGAGCTGAACTAGGTCAATACTCGTGTGCCCACTGATATGGCTCCGCGTGCCATCTGTGGCACCCATGCCATAGGTTCGCCATGACGGCCCTAGGTAGTTGTGAGCTTGAAGTTTTGCACAAGCATTTTGCATTCAGTAATGTGAATACTTGTTACAATAATGTCTGCAGCACTGGTGTGAAAGAATATAACAAAAAAAAAATAGGTCTGCTTAGCTTTGAGTGAAGTCAATAAGATTCAGTTCAGCCTTGAAAAGTTTCCATAAACTCTCAATATCTTAGAATTTCATATAAATAAAAGCAATTAATTCTTATTTACATAGCACTTTGTAATGTTTAATGACTAATATATCAATATATTAAAAACAGCCACAGTAATGATATCTCCATAAGATCTACTAATCATGATCTGCCCTAGCATTATGAGACAAAGAAGTGCTTAAGATATATATGACAAGTGAAAGTAAACAACACAGAATTAGATGAAAAAATAATCTGACAAAGCTTAAATTAATTTTCTATTTATTTAGATCTCAACTAGAGGGCACTACCTAGCCAACTTTGATCCATATAAAAAACTATGTAGGATGAGTGGCTGTTTAGAAATTTCTGAGCAAGTATGGGAAGGTAAAACACTTCCAGGTTATGTCAAAAATATAATATAGCTAATTAATTAAGCAAACTACTGTTTCTAAATGACTCACAGTGGTTTACAATGCAAGCAATCCATAAAACCTAAAATTTACAATTATAAATCCATAAAATAATAACAAAACAATACAATAATACAAAGCAATCCATAAAACCTAAAATTTACAATTATAAATCCATAAAATAATAATAACAAAATAATACAATAACACAAAGTAAGATAGTATTTGACAAATGTGCAAGATACTATTATTTTAGCACCCTTATATATATATTATATATATATATATAATTACAGTGCAATCTGGAAGTATGAAGCAGGCAAACTCAGGAAACAAGAAACACTTGGATATCTAGAAGAACTTTATTATTAGTAGGATAACAGAATCTTGAACTGTCAAAGCAGTACTCCAGTTCAATTTATATCTAGAATAATTAAGCCAGAGTTACTTCAAGTCTCTTTTACATTTTCCCCTCTCACCTGGACTCAGGATTTTTTTCTGTAACAATCCTGCTTCCTTCAGTAATGGTCTTACTCCCTCCTCAATATTTCCAGAGTCTTTCATCAAAGCAGAAGAAGCTGCTCCAAGGAGTGTGGGCTACTGTAGAAAACTCTGTCTCTGAGTTTCTCAATCTTAGCCACTTGAAGATGCTATGTCTTCAACTCCCAGAATTCCCCAGCCAGCCATCCAGCTGGGTTATTCTGGGGGTTGAAGTCCTGGCACCTTCAAGTGGCCAAGGTTGAGTAATGCTGACCTATCACATATTCTAGATCAGTGATGTCTAACCTTTTTGCCATTGCATGCCAAAAGTGGGGGGTGCCTGGAGGGGTTGCACATCCACGTGCCCACACCCATAATTCAATTTGCCCCATCCTCGCTAGAAAGGCTCTAGAGCCTGGGGAGAGTGAAAAATGGGCCTTCTCCACACCCCCAGGCCCTCCAGAGGCTGGAAACAGCCTCCTTTCCCAACTTTTGATAGACCCAGAAAGCCTTAAAATCAGCTGTCCAGCGCCCACATGTGCATCACAGATGAAGTAGGGCAATGCTCACATGCCCACCAATATGGCTCTGCGTGCCAGCTGTGGCACCCATGCCATAGGTTCACCATCACGGTCCTAGATATTGTATATGGAATACCAAGCATTCCCACCTGAGGTGAATGCACCTGAAGGATACTGTGCTCTACTCAATAGCAACATTATTTTTATGCTTTTATTTACTATCCTGAGTTAAGACTAAAAGAATGTAGACTTCCTAGTGCATTTATGAACTGCAGACTTCCCATTATGCCATGCTAGTTCTCCTAAGAGGCTTCTTGTCTTCTACTATTAAATGCTACCTGCTCGAAGAGAAATCAATATTACTTCCTCAAGGGAACAATAGCTCTGTTTATATTTAAACATTCCCACCGTTTACTGTACATGAGCCTCCAAGTGGAACCAGAAAGAGACTACAGGGTGCAAAAGGGAACTGAAGCTAACAGGCAGCCAAAGATAAGAATGATCATTAAAATAGATAAAAACCAGTCTAGGAATGGAGATATCTATACTGAAATATAACAGGAAGGACAATTATTGTTTCTTTAACTAAAGGCTGTCCGTATTGTTTCTTTAACTAAAGGCTGTAACAAATTAAATGGCAAATTGTGACTACACATTCACTGAAGCACAACTGCAAATTTGAACTCTATTACTTCTGCTCTATTTTTTGCTCTATCATGTAAGGAGGAGGGTATAAGATAGAATTTACATAAGGCTTATTTAATTCCATTTATTCCTCTCCCCCTCCTCTAAATCCTGTCACTTCAGTGCAACTTCAGAGCCTATCTACTATTAACATCTTATTAATGGTGCTTTTTTTTATGATTCCCAATGCTTGTGCTTTATGTGTTTTATTTATTTTACTGTAAGATTCCCAGAATCGTGTAAATCAAATACCGGTAAATATTTTTTTAAAAAAAACTATGACTCTATTTGGCTGTTTTATATGGTCTACAAAGACTAATATGATCTAGAACCATGATGGTGAACCTATGGCACAGGTACCACAGGTGGCACAAAGAGCCATATCGGTGGGCACACGAGCATTCCCCTAAGTTCAGGTCTGATGCACATGTGGGCGCTGGCCAGCTGATTTTTGGACCTTCTGGGCCCACCAGAAGTTGGGAAAGAGGTTGTTTCCAGCCTCTTGAGGGGCTGGGGGTGTGGGGAAGGCCCCTTTTTCACTCTCCCCAGGCTCCACCCTCCTCTAGGGAGGGTGGGGCAAATTAAATTATGGGTGTGGGCACGTGGATGCACAAACCCCCATGGGCACCCCCTGCTTTTGGCACGCGATGGCAAAAAGGTTAGCCATCACTGATCTAGAACTTCATAAAGACACATACTTTCTTTCCTTTCTTTTTTTTTAGCTTCTGCCACCATTAACTATGTTCCTGACACATACCTGCTACCATTATATAAATAAGGGCTGGTACTTCTGAGGAGGAGTAAAGAGGATTTTTTTTTCTGTACATTCTATGTATTTTCTAATAATTTCTCCTACGTTATATGTCAAATTAGATTGAGTCAAAAATCCAACAGCCTAAATCATGGCAGCATATCATTAGAATTTAAGCAATACATTTTAAAATTATTGAAAAAAGAGTTGCAAATGAGTCCAGATGCCTTAGAAGAGCCAATAAATGTGTTGTCCTGGGTAGGAATTATGTATCTTCTTTGCAGGCTTACCTTTGCAGCAACAGATTTTTGTATTGGTCATGAGGCCATTTCCCTTTTTTATGAACATGCTTGTAACACTGGCATTCAACAAAGAGAACAGAAACCTGGGAAAGTATTCATCCACATTCTTTGAAGTTTGTGCCAAACAGAAACAACACACAGTTTCTGCTTCAAAGAGAATAGCTCTCACGACCACTTCAGATTCTGATTTGTACCTTATATTTGCTGAATTCCACATATTGTACTGGCAAAACATACTGCGTTTCCAAATAGCTTACTTGGCAACAAATGTTGAAAAATCAACAATCCCCTTGGATTTAAATGAATTTGAATATTTATTGAATCATTTGAACTGTTTATCCTTTTGGCACCATAATGTATGTAAGTTGCTGAAAGGAAAATTAAGCCTTCATACCTCACTTGATGTGCTTGAGGGAGACAGGCATTCAAGAGTACTTGTTTGCATTGTGCAGAGTCAGTATTTCTATTTCCATTAGATTCATGCAACATAAATTCTTACATACATCCCGGTATGAACAATTATTTGAGTCTCACTGTACTGTTTCTTTCCTCTCATTTTAATTTTATGGTAATTTCTGCATGCCTTTTTTTTTGCAGACATTATATGTAGCCAATTTAGATTTGTACACTGTTTATTGTAGACTCCAATAAAGCGAGTATCTCTTGAGCCAGGATGCTCTCATGGTTAACCTTCAGCATATTTAAGCCCAATTGCATAGGTTCATTATACAAGATAGACTTTGGCTCTCTGCCTAACACTTTTACTGAGTAAGTTGACTGTCTAGGAAACTGCCTACTCTAAGCTGCCTTATTGTTGTTACAGTAAAGATGAGAAGCTCCATAGTAAGTATTATATATCAAAGTGCTCAAAACATTGGTGACTTAGCTGAAGCTGATGCATATCTCTTCCTCACTGCAGAAAGTTCTCAATTTCTTTCTTTTCTTTCCATTGCCAACTGCCATATGGCAAGAGTTCATCTATAAATTATAGGCTGTATTTCTTACAAATAGCCAGAAAGATACTGGTTGTTGGGTTTTTTTTAATAAAAGCATTTGTATGGACTACAAATACATCTAGTAACATCTCAACATTTGACACATATGTTAATAACCAGAAACGTTATTTTCAAAGGAAAATTATCTATACCTTTACTTCTACCTATATGGTATGAAGTTGTATGTCCACATAAGCACAGGTACGGAGAAGTATCCATCAAAGAGAAGGCGAGAAAAAAGAACAGAAAGAAAGACATAATAAAAAAAGAAAAGAAATTAGATCACACTGCACATCACTTGAACGTAAAACAATGAACACAGCACAAAAGAAACAATACTGAAAAGCACACATATTAAAACAATAAAAAGTAGAATCACAAACTACACACAGTGCAGATTAAAATATAACAAACTCTTCAACTCCAATTTTATATGGAGAAAGGCCAAGCTCTCCTTATATATATAGACGCATGTTAAAAATCCAGAAAAAACACATCAAATTGACCATAAAGAAAATAAGACTAAAACAAAGAAAAAGAGAACAGTATTACATGGAAATATATTTTCCACCTACCCACAGTGGTGTAGGTAGGATGAATGGCTTGCGTAGTTGTACTGGGTATATAAAGACACACTGAATTTTATATTATATTCCCACTGTATATAATAGGTATTTAAAGATACAATTATTTACACAGACTCATTAACATGTTACACAACACACACTATATAATTTTGATCAATTTAAGGAAAGAATTAGATGGAAAGAGAAATATAGGTGCTCAAAAGAATGAGGTTAAGAAAGAAAAGGGAAAGAAATGTCAGATGACTAATTATGACTAAATATAAGGAACACAAAAAACATAGCCATGTTTGCCTTTAAATTGAATGGACTGCATCTCTCAGCTTACCACTAAAAAAACTAATTTAGTTTGGCTTATGCATAACATTGTTATTTTTGCTTATCAAAATAGGATACAAGTCCACTTTTGTTTAACATAAAAACCACACTACTATGTTCATTAAAAAAAAACCCATTTAAAAAGTCCTGCCTTAAGGAAATTTGTCCTACTGGCCACCACCATTCATCAATATTCCAAACTAGCTGTGCTGTGAATTCACTTCTTTTCATTTCTTGCTATGGCCAGGAAACACAAGTATACATTGTTCAGTAAAATGACTATTTGACTTACAGAGGAATACTCTACAAATGTATCTCATAGTGAAAGATGCAAGAATCAGACATTTAGGTTATCCTGATTTCATCTTGCTTTTTTGTTTCCAGACTATTTTTAAAAAGGTACATTCATTCTCTGGCTGGAGTTAACAATAACAGTGTAAAGGGGATTATCAGCTCCCAAACTATGCCAACTATCAAAACATGTATAACCTGCCATATGACATGTTTCTATTTCTTCCAATGGTGCTAAAGTGGAACACTTGAATTTCATTCTGAATTTTATACATTATACATTTATACATCTTAACGTGGTGATCCCAGCTCCTTAGTTCCTGGCCTGCTGCTTGATGACATGAAGATACATGCCGAATTATTATTATGATTGGTCACAGTCAGCCAGGTGTTTATAGACTGGATTTGGCACATATACCCAAACAGATACTGAGTCCTTTCCATGAACCTGGGATAGGCAATTATTGTTTGCTGGTACCATTGCAGGATATAAGATGTTCCAAGCCTTTTGCAACTAACTGATGGTGATTTTGCCAATGCTGATGATGTTCAAATGGTGCTCCAGTTGTTTCGAGATTGCACCCTAGGAGTGCAATCCTAGCACCCTATTGCTATTAGCACAATCTTGGCTTTATTTTTCCGCAATCATTCTGCTTCTATTTTCAGGTTTTGGCATTTTTGTATTATTAATTATTATTGCATCACCTAACTCCCAGCAACATCTTTCATAATCTGATGTGGAATACTCCAACAACTGTATCATTTCTTTATGATCAGCATAACACTAATGCATCTATTCTGAGATGTTCAAATAATGCATCACAATATGCAACTCAAATTCAATCAGCATGACTCCTGTTTTAGTTAGCTCTTTCTGCAGACCAATCCTACAGACCAAAATATATGTATAAAACTATAAAACTCAATTCTGCAAAGTGACAGGAGAGTAACTGTTAGCTGTAAATGTTGCCTCCCAAGTCCTTGGTCCATGCCATGAAAACTATCATCATGATCTTACATATCATTGACTAATTTTGAGGGCCAGTGACTAACAAGACACTGTGCTAGAGTTGAAAACATGAAAGTTATGCTTCCATATAAGAAAAGGAAAAGTGTGCATTTCTCCTCCAATGTTACTTTTATATGTATATATTCATTTACGCCAATACATTGGACTTTGGGTTATGAACATTATTTTCTGTAGAGTCTAACAGCCTGGCAAATGAGTGATACAAATGCAAAAGTTTGGAAAAGATATATAGCATCTTGATTGTTTCCAAAACGGTTGCTGACTGAAGCTTTAATTAGTTGCTGAAGAAGGAAGGAAAGGAAAGACTTACCTTGTTCGCTCATCATCAGATGTGAAAGGCCTTTGAGAAACACAAAGAAAGTAAATAAGATAGAAGAAAGAAGAAAAAAAACATAGGAAGACATGTCTACCGTTATATAGCTCAATAATTTAGGGAATATCACATACTTCATCATCAATGAATGCATGTCTGTTATATTCCTTGCATGCATGTACATATACACACATGCACATGCCCAGACCTTCCTCTATTGCAAAAGAAAGTCTGGACTGCAGAGAAAAAAAGGAATATAGGTACTGTAGTCCTCTACATACGATCACAATTGAGCCCAAAATTCCCTTGTTAAGTGAAACATTTGTTCAGTGAGTATTGCTCCAGGTTTACAACTTTTCTTGCCACAGTTGTCAAGTGAGCCATCACAGTTGGTAAGTTAGTTACCTGGTTGTTCAATGAATCTGGCTTCTCCATTGACTTTGCTTGTCAAAAGGTCACAAAAAGTGACCACATGACCTTGGGACACAACGATGGTCATAAGTATGAGTCAGTTATCAAGCATCTGAATTTTGATCACATTATCATGGGGATGCTACAAAAGTTGTAAGTGTGAAAAACTGTCATTTTTTTCAGTGCCATTGTAACTTTGAATGCTCACTAAATGAATTGTTGTAAGTTGAGGACTACCTGTACACATTCCATCAGTGTCAGTGAGACTGATTTTAAGAAAAGAAATACATTCATAATTAGTTGTTTGTGTTAAGTACAAGCCCTGGAAAGAAAAGCAACACAACTAATAATTGTTTTGAAGACAATCATCCTCATTGTATTGAAAATATTATAATTCTGGTGGATGTTCTTCATTAAGAGTTCACCATCCACCATCAACCTCAAAACACCATTGCAGTTCTTCAACCATTTTTAATTCACTTTGATAGCATGTCAGGATAACAAATCAATCCATCAGATTTCACAACCAATACTAGCCTTTAGATTAGTAATTTAAACAGCAATGCAAATCCTCCTGAATAAATGCTTTGAAACAAACATTCAAAAAGTACATTTTGAAATCATTAACACAGCCAAATGTTTTCTATGTTCAAGGGATGAGTTTCTTAAGCAGCCTGGGAAAACCATAGCTTGTGAAAGATTTGAGAAATGTTTTCTATGGATTTCTGGATGTTCCAAAGTATATCTTTCAAAGGATTTGCACAGTGCTAGTAATGTAGTCATCTTTTCTTTTTCTTTACTTCTAGGAACCTAAATCCGAACCATTCAAAGCAAACAAATATTCATCCAAAACAACTCTTGAATTTATGGCATGCACATATAGGAAGGAAGGTAGATAGAATTATCAGAAACTACAGTGAGAAATTCTTGTCCTGTGACTGCAACAGCTTTGACTTAAGATATGTTGCCAATTTTTTGTTCGAATAAACTGTAAGACATGAATGGCAGCATCTTTATTTTATCTACATGGCAGGGTACAGTTTTGATTTAAGGTTGAAACTGTGACAGTAGCCTAGAAAAAAGTAATGAAAATAATGATGGTTCAATAGTGGAAAGTTATTTAAGTCCAACTACAAATGAAAAAAGAAAAAGAAAAGAAAAATAGATTTAAAGCACTGAAAAACCAATGTCAGAATACTTGAATACATGACTGAATTTTTTAAAAAGCATTCTAAATCTTATCAATTATCAATTTGTGTCTCATCCACTACAAATGTTGGTTCATTGTTTGGGATATATGAGATTGAATTGATGTTTTTAATTTTTGATAATCTTGTATATTTACCAGCTGTGATTGTTGTTTAGAATACAAAATATCCAAAGGAAAATAATCCTGATGCTAAGGATCTGGAAGGAAAAACTGCAGTACTGTTGTAGATGCTAGGTATGTTTAGTCTGGAGAAGAGAAGGTTGCAAGGAAACATAAGTATGTTTAAGTATTTGATGGCTACCATGTAAAAAGTGGGGTAGAAGCACTCAGGGTTTTTTCTTCAAAGAAAACAAGAAACAATAGATTCAAATTAAAATGAAGCAAATTGTTGCTGGATATCAGACCTAATGTAAAAACTGTTCTACCATGGAACAGATGTATGTTTAAACACAGATTGATGATAATCTCTTAAAGATGATACCATAACAGATTTATATACTAAGCAGAAGGCTGGACTAGATGATCTCCAATGTCCCTTCCATTCCATGATTCTGTGAAAAGTTGATCTGTGATTTTAATATTTTAAATGTTTTAATGTTACTTTAATGTTGTCTAAAAACATGAAATGTTTATGCTTCATACTTGATGCATCCATTATGGGAAAATGCACTGCAAGGGACTTGATAAGTTTTTTATATTAGGACTATATTCAATATGTCCTACAAATAGGACTCCCAATAGTGCCTCATTATAATCCTAGGATTTTTTTAAGCTTGTCTGATAAATTCAGCTAACTCATATTTTGCAGATGACTGCTACAGTATTCAGATCCCTGATTAATTGTAATGATGTACTTTTCATGTCTGAAGTCTACTGGTCAAAAAGCAAAATAAACAATTTAAGAATATGCAATTTAATATAAGATTTAATTCATCCAATTGTCTGTTATTAATATTACACTTCGGGATTTAGGCAATTGTTTTCCAACATGCTACTTTCATAATGCTGATAAAACACAGGACATCCCTGTGTTTACTGCATGCTTTGAATTTGTCTATCTGATTATGTGCTTTTAGAACAAGTGCTGATGTTTTCGTCAGAAATGATATTGATACCCTTGCAGCAGAAAATGACATATTTATTGATTATATCCAAAGTTGTTCCCTGCAGAGGCTTTCATCAGCTTGAAGGAGATGATATTAGACTATCCCCCCATTAACCTCACCTAGACAACTTGGAAAAATAGAATAATATTTTTTTATTAAACAAGTGTATACAGCTGCCCAGCTCACACACATGGAAGGTAACATAAGCATAGGAATATTTGGTTTAAAAAAATAGTTAATGGCTATTTTTGCCTACTTTCCTTCCTCTACTATAGGAGGGAAAAATTAATACTTAATAAATCTCTCCTTTTCAACCAGGGGGCATTGTTTTTACATCATTTTACACTGTCACCAGCAATGTAGTACTTTCTCTGCAGGATGTTTCTCTGGTCATTTTAAAGGAAAGCATCTGATAATTTAATGAATGAATCCCTCAGAGTTGACATGATTCTTTGTTATTTTGTACTCTGAAACCCATTTCTCAGTTTTAAAAAAGGCAAGTGTGACATGGCACATAATTTGATCAACGTTATTTATATATAATATTCTAAATGACTTTGGCAAAAATGGCTGTATAATATGACTTAACAGCAAAAAGGCTTATCTAAATTTGATAAATTTGGCAGGGCAAAAAACATGAATCAAATAGAAGATGTTACAAAATACCAACAGCACTTAGAGTTACAGGCCTTTACAGCCCTGTCTAAGCGGTTTACCGAGTCAGCCTATTGTCCCCAACAATCTGGATCCTCATTTTACTAACCTCAGAAGGATTGGAACGCTGAGTCAACTTTGAGCTAGTCAGGATCGAACACCTGGCTGAGGGCAGAATCAGCCTGCAATGCTGCATTCTAACCACTGCGCCACCATGGCTCTTATAGATGTTAAAGAAAGAGGAAGTTTGGGTTTATGTAGTTATGTAGTTTTATGTAGTTGATGTAGTTGTGCAGCTTGTTTGGATGGAAGGGAGGGCGATGCTAAAAAAATGACTGGACTTTGGAGGAAATGGTTTGAAGTTTAAGCTTCAAGCTTAAACATTTAAGCATTTAGCTATGATATCACAAGGCTAACGTTAATATAGATTTCAAAAATCATTTTATCAGAGATATCACATTGAGAACATAGAATAGATATAGACCCAGGTTGTGTCCGAAAATATATTGTGGCTTTCATCACAAGAAGCATATTATAGAAGAGAAATTATAACTAAATACAATACCTATGGTGGCCTATTAGAATCCTCTCAGAGGGAATCCAAAATTAAATCAAGAGAAGATTTGATATTAGGATATAATTTCTCAATGGTTTTCTTATGTACAATTATAGAAAGACTTGAAATTGATAGAAAGACTTTCGTTTTTGAACATTGTAAGACGGAATTGAAAGAGGATTACATAGAAATAATGAAAACATTATGGCTAAAATATGTACAATTTACTGAAATTTGAAATAGAAGCACAAATGAGCGAATGATAAAACAGGCTAAAATGTTGGTTATAAGATATAAATAGAACAATGGGATAATATGATGAGAAGGTTGAAATTTATATTGTGTAATAATCTTGAAGAATTTTTTTTTCTAAATGATGTATCGTTCGTATATGCCACTATAAAAACTGTCTAAAATTTATAAAGGTACTTCAAATTAATGCTGAATGTGAACAAGAGGTGACTTTTTATCATGCCTGATAGACATGTAAAAAAAAATAGATCTATATACAACAATAATAGATATATACAACAATAATGCAGGTGATTTTAAACATACAATGAAGCCAGAGGTAATTCGGGGACTGACAAAAAAATTGGAAAAAAAATGTCATGAAACTGATTTTATATATCATAACTGCAGTGAGAGTTTCCTATGCACAACAGTGGAAAAATTTGACATCCACAGTGGAACAATGGATGGTAAAAATGATGCAGCTTGCATCGATGGCTAAATTGGTAGCCTTGATTTTTAAAAAAAGACACTGTTTAATGCCAATAGGAAACTTTTGGACTTTTTGCTCAAAACAGAAAAAAATAAAATTATGCTATATGGGTTTGGAGAATAAGAACCAACAGAATAAAAGTTTAAATGAAATTTGTATCTATAATTGCTGTAAAAGAAAATTGGAAATAATTTCTTTACATGTATTTATTTAATTTTCCACACTTTCCCTGTTTCTTTTTTTCTTTCATCTTAAATGCTAGTTTCTGTTAATTTTTATCTTTCTTGTTTAAAAATCTAAGAAAGTTATTTTTAAAAAGCCAGATTTAATCATGATAGACCTCAAAGCACTACTTTCAGGAAATAAAGTTATCTTTTTTTAAAATATAAATATGCAGTTCCACTTTCCATATTAAAGTAAAGAACATTTTGCTAATTGCACAAAGTGCTTAAGGGCTAACTTTTGGATCTATATGAACTCAGGCTCTTAAAAGGACTTTTAAAAACTAGATTCAGAGGACAATTATATGAAAGAATAATGTACTGAAACACTGGCCATGTTCTTTAAGGACTTATAGGGGGCACTTTTGTGGATTGGGTACTTAAAATAGAAACCTTGGAACTATCATCTTTTTTTGTCAATGTTAATTATGGGCAGGCTTTTAGCACTTGCAGAGCATGAAATTAAAGCCACTAAACATAAAGGAGTAGAAGTGCATTAAAAAGCCAGTTTAAAATGACAAGTGATTGAGGCCAAGAAGGATGATAGAGTCTTTTTGTTCTTCTTAATTATAGCTTGTCTTGTTGTACTCAGCCCATGCTATGTTGGGTGGAGGGCTTTTTTATGTCAGCTAGAACAAAAAGACTGTGTCAGCATGATGGAAGACGTATGGTTCTATTTAGTTCCACAGACTACTGTTTCTACCTGTGAATGACAGCAGGGAAGAATTATGGAACATAACTAAAGCACAGTGAAAAATGGATCTTCTTCAGTAACTATGTGCTGCTGGTTTCTGCTTAGTGATGGAGCTGGGTCCAATCAATGATGGAAGGGAAGAGAGATAAAGAAAAGCTACTTGAATTACCTGGCAGGTTAAAATCAGATTTTCAGAACAACTTCACAGAATTTCCTTCTAAATAAAAATGAGGGAATGCATGGCAGAGAGAAATGCTGTCAAAGAATCTGGGTTTCTTTACCTCTCTGCACATACCATACAAGAACATAGCCTCTAGAATTTATGGTGTTCACTAGATAAAACAGTGGTTGTGTTAGAAGACAAAGGTATCTAAATCATTATTATTATTATTTTCATTTGTTAAATACTTTTTTTATCCTGCCTTTATTATTTTTATAAATAACTGAAGGAGATTAAGGTAACTAATATTCCTTACACCTCCTGTTTTCCCCACAACAGCCCTTTCAGGTGGTTGGGCTGAGAATGACTGACCCATACCAATACATGGTATCTAAGGGTAAATGACCCTGAATATTGGCCATCCAGGTGCTAAGTCTGGAACAACTTCCAATCCAGTTACAGGTAACAATCCATTTTCATAGTAGAAACTGATAAGCAATTTGTGGCACTTTTTCATGATACAATCATTGAGAGCCACACTGAAGTAATTTAATTTATGTTCTTTGCCTCTCTTTTCTTGGATGCATTTACTGGGCACCCATATTCAAATTTCATCAGCCAAAATAGTCTAGAGCAGGGGTCTCTAACTTTGGCAACTTTCAGACTTGTGGACTTCAGGCAAAGCTGGCTGAGTAATTCTGGGAGTTGAAGTCCACAGGTCTGAAAGTTGCCAAGGTTGGAGACCCCTG
>JANHFP010004777.1:0-10469 GCA_032468135.1 Calamaria suluensis
GCTTTAAGACTTGTGGACTTCAACTCCCAGAATCCTCCAGCCAGCATAGCTGTACCTGTAGCTTTCTATTACCTCAGGAGTCTTCAGCATAGCTGGCTGGACAATTCTGGAAGTTGAAGTCCACAAGTCTTCAAGCTGCCAAGTTTGAAGACCTCTGGTTTAAACCCATGACCCCCCCCCCAATCTTTTGGGCACCAGGGGCCGGTTCTGTGGAGAGGGGTTGTTCCACAGACTGGAGGGGCCGTGGCTTTACATGGTACCTCACTCCTGTGAATGGGGCTTCACATGTTTATGCGGCCTGGTTTCTGGTACACTGTGTCTCGGTGCTGGTCCATGGACCGGGGGTTGGGGGGATGACCCCTGGTTTAACGAATGATCATAAGTCAAGGAATAGCTGTACTTCTCACCACAGCCATGCTTCGAGAGAAGAAGGCAAGGACAAACTAAGGGGAAAAGAAGAGAGAGATTTCTTCACCCAAAGAACCAGGGGAAAGAAACGTGGAAAACATTATTAGTTTTCTCTCTGGAAGCCACCTGATTCAGTTTCCTCCTCTATTTCCTTTTGCAAGGGTAAGAATTTAAGCTAGCCACCTAACCCAGGATCATTAATGTAGCATTAGGATCTTAGTAAAACCATTGAGCTTGTCGATTGAAAGGTCGGCAGTTCAGCGGTTCAAATCCCTAGTGCTGTGTAACGGGGTGAGTTCCCGTTACTTGTCCCAGGTTCTGCCAACCTAGCAGTTCGAAATAAGGTAAAAAAATGCAAGTAGAAAACTAGGGATCCCCTTTGGTGGGAAGGTAATAGCGTTCCGTGCACCTTTGGCATTTAGTCATGCCGGCCACATGACCACGGAGACGTCTTTGGACAGCGCTGGCTCTCCGGCTTTGAAACGGAGATGAGCACTGCCCCCTAGAGTCAGGAATGACTAACACATAGGTGCGAGGGGAACTTTTACCTTTACCTTACAACCACCACATATTAAATCCTAAGGATTTGCCAATGGGCAAAGAGTGGCTGAACCTTATCCACCTGAACACGATTGGAGTGCAGAAAATTCCAGCTTCTGTTCCTGGCATCTGCCATGTCTAGAACGCACTGGCTAAACCAGAAGAGGAGATGGCTGAGAAGATCTGATCACTATCTCGAAACTTCCACAGAGTGGTCATGCTGAAAATAGAGGTTTGTTTGTTTTTGCTCCAGAGTAGAGTACCAGGGTCAGGAGACAAAAGCAGCAGGGAAACAGGTTTTGGAGAGAAACATCTTAAGGGTAAACATAAGTAATTTTGTAAGAACAGGTGAGTTTTTCTTCTCTGGAGGTTGCTTAAGCAACAGCATACAGATAATACTTGACATATGATCACAATTGACACCCCAATTTCTGTTGGTGAGTCATTTGTTAAGTGAATTTTGCCCCAATTTATGGCTGTTTTTGCCACACTTGTTAAATAAATCACTGCAGTTCTTAAGTTAGTAACATTCTGTGGTCACATTTTTTGCCAATTTTTTGCCTTTCGGCTGATTTCCAGCCAAAAATACCCATAAAAATACATTGATTTGTTTAACATTAGAGTTAGGTTCAGTTAGACTCTAGCTGCTAGAGATTATTGTTATTGTTCACTTAATGACCACACTCATTTAATGACCACAGAAAAAAAGTCATAAAATCACATCCAGTCAAAGTAGGTCGATTATGACTTATGGTGGATATTCCAGCCTCTATTACAATCATAAATTAGGATACCTGTATGTGTTTTATTTGTAAAATTTATTAACAAATAAAATATCAAGAGAAAAAGATAAAGTTCCTAAAAAAAAGAAAAATAGAAAAAGAATAATTTCTGATTTTCTTTGATATGATATATAGTGAAATAATACCTCAAACTTTTACTCTAAGATTACATTTGTCTACATTATTTCTATAACCCATATAATTAATACAAGAACAGAGAATAACAGAGTTAAAAGGACCCTTGAAGGTCTTCTTATCCAACCCCCTGCAGGAGACTCTAATATCATTTCAGATAAATGGCTGTAATACTAACCATCAAACCCCAGAATAACATTTCATTTCTTTCCCTTTCTCACAAAAGCCCCATAACTGGTTTCCAAGTAAAAATAAAATCAGTCTAAAGTCTTTTCTTAAATCAGAGTTGTCAATGACTACTTCAGCTTCAACCACAACAATCCACAAGCACACAATAGATAAAAACGTAAAGTGAACAGCTCCAAACTCGATTGCAGAAAACGTGACTTCAGCAAGAGAGTGTTCAATGCCTAGAATGCACTTTACCTGACTCTGTGTTTTCTTCCCCACCCCCACAAAAAAAAAATTAACCTAAGACTGGCTACTGTTGACCTCACCCCATTCCTAAGGTGCATAAGCGCACCAACGTGCCTACCATCCCTGTCCTAATGTCCCTTTTTACTTGTATCCTTTTCATGTGTTCAAATCACGTTTATACATTTATATGTTATCTTATATATGCGTGACAAACAAATATAAAGAAAAATAAATAAATAAATCTCTGCCAATTCCATATCATTATTGTACCTAACTTTCAACTCTGCAGTTCCCATTTCTGGGGAGGGCAGGCGGGAGTCTGTGAAGTAAAATAAATGAACGTCTTCACATTTCTCAGTTTTAAATTCTAACACATCACACATGAACAGCTATCATCCTCACAATCTCTTTGGGTTCCTCGATTTTAAACTGTAGGGGCCAAGACCCAAAACATTTTAAAACTGCAATTTTTAGAATACTCCTTTACAAAAACACAATGCATCAAATTTAAGAAACCTCCATCCAACCTCCCTTCCTCTCAACTTTTCCATTCTAAGAATCAGGGTTAAAACAAATCCCTGATTTCCCTTCTTGTGCACATCCAATTTTATTTTTTCCTCCACTGAGCCAATTGTTCTCTTTCCAACTTTTTTTATAGAATAGAATTCTGTATTGGCCAAGTGTGATTGGACACACAAGGAATTTGTCTTGGTTCATATGCTCTCAGTGTACATAAAAGAAAAGATACGTTCATCAAGAATCACAAGGCACAACATTTAATGATAGTCATAGGGTGCAGATAAGCAATCCAATCCTATTGGGAAACAGTCAACATAAATCATAGATATACAAGCAAAGTTACAATTATATAGTCCTAAGTGGAAGGAGATGGGTGATGGGAACCATGAGAAGATTAATAGTAATGCAGACTTGAAATTCTTGCATCTGTGGGTACCATTTGGCTTTTCTAGTCTAGCTTGCCAAAAGAAGCTTGACAGTAAAATTTGGGTATCAATATTATGTTACCAATATGGTGACACTGAGACCCATATGCTTATCTCTGTCACAAAGAGTTATTAGGCACAGTATAATATCTGAATTGAACTTTTGATGTTTTTCTCTTTTACCTTTGTATGGAAATCCAATCCATGACAAAATGCTTGTAAAAGAGAGGCATGTAACAAATCATTCGATTTTGCTTACTTGTCTTAAATTGGTGGGTGGGAGCATTTGCTTTTAGTGTGAAAAATTATGGGTCTCAAAACACCCATGGCTGGCTTAATGATGTTTGCAACTGGTTGCTTCCAGCATGTGATCCTTTATATAGGTAGTCCTAGACTTACAACCACAATTGAGTCCCAAAGGTGCTTTTTCAGCAGGTAGCTGGACTTTTTTGAAGTATAGTGGGGAATGGAGGATTTATATTCCTTGAAGACTGCTGGTCATCTGCATCCTTTTAGAGGGTCGTTGAAGCACTTGGCGGTTGGAAGGAATATAAATCCTTCCATTTAATGGAATTCCAGTTTCATTTTTTTCCACCAAATCGAAGGAACATAAATCTTTCCATTCCCCACTAAGAGCTGAAGAAGCTTCTTGGATGAGAAGCGAAATGTCTTCAAAGAAAAACCAAAATAGCCCAGTTGCCTTCTGAAAAAGAACTTTTAGGACAACCATGACCTGGATGACTGAGAATCTCTACACACTTTTAACCACAATTAAGCCCAAAATTATTAAGCAAAAACCCGTTAATTGAATTTTGCCCCATTTTACAATCTTTCTTGCGCAATTGTTAAGCGAATCACTACAGTTGTTAGGTTAGTAACACAGTTTGTTAAATGAATCGGGCTTCCCCTTAGACTTAGTCAGAAAGTTGCATAACCCTGTAACCATCATAAATATGAGTCGATCGACAAGCATCCAAATTTTGATCATGGAATGCTGCAATAGTCATAAGTGTGAGAAACGGTAGTCAGTCACTTTTTTCAGTGGCGTTGTCGGTTTGAATGGTCATTAAATGAACAAGGACAAGGACTACCTGTATTAAGCCAACAGCTGGCATCATTAGTAGTTGAGATTGATGAAACGCTGTAGAGTTTTCACTTCTCAATAAAATGATAGTCAGCTGAGTAAAGTCCAAGGAGAATATCTATTGAGGCATTATTATCTTTGCCTACAGCTATGTGCTGACTCATCCACAAGTCTATTGCTTAGAGATAAAGCAGTCTGAACACAGCTCACAGACGTGAAATATTGTCCGTCTTTGTCTAAAAATATGCTGTATATCAGCAACACATTTTCCAATTTGCTGTTCCCTGGTGGTTCAGGTCCTAGGAGGTGGTGGTAAGTATCAATTAATAACTGCTGCAAGCAATTCATGAGCATTTACTTGGGGGAAGCAGCCAAGGTTTGAAATGGGTCATGGATTAGGGTAGAAATCCACCAATCTGTTTTTTCAATGGGCATCCAGAAATGAGACAATAGAAATAAGATCCCTTGAAAGAATCCAGCTGGGAGTATCAGTTCTGAACGCTTAAGCAGTATTTCCCACAGGGTGGATTTGATTTAAATCAACTTGATTTAAATCATCATTTTTAAAGAACAACAGGCTCCTCCTCTGACCCGCTGTTGACTCACCGACAGTCCCGAAATACAGCCTCATGCTACATGTAACTAAGCTCCATTTCATGCTGAATAAACTAAATTATTAATGTATCCTAAATAGAAAACTATCTTTAAATATATTTTTACTCCAAAAGCATTTTATTAAAATAAATGTAATAAAAATATCCGATTTAATTTTTTTTAAAATCCAATTTTTATTTTTATTTTTTTAAAAAAACCATCAGTTTTTACCCACCCTGATTTCTCAACCTTGGCAACTTTAAAAATGCATGGACTTCAACTCCCAGAATTCTCCATGAGGGCCAAAGAATTCTGGGAACTGAAGTCCACTCGTTTGGCATTTTCTTCTTCTTCCCACGCTGCACAGTTATTTCTGCAACCTGATGTGATGGGAAAGGAGTTGATGGGGCACACTTGTTTCATATCCATCATGCTTCCTTTCTGTTTTATGAATAACAGCAATGTACTTTGCTACCATTTTGGATAGTTAATGCTAGTACTTATTAGAAATAAATACGTCCTACCTCTAACATTTTCCCTGCAAGGAAGTGAATCACTTTTAGATGGTTAGGTTTGTGTATCAGCCAACATGAAAGGAATCAATTGCACCTTACTGATAGGCTAAAGGGATGCAGAATTGGCCATGTTTGGCCTTGGTAAATGTACATTCATTTGCCATAATTATACTTTGACTGGCATACAGTTACATACAAATGCCACATTGGAACACATCTGCTATGGCAGTTTAAAAAAAACCAAACCATTACATATATTTCCTTCAATGATTTCCTCTGAAGTGGCCCCTTTAGCCTCCATTGTTGAGTGTGTATTTTGCATGCTGGGCTTGTCAAGAAGTCATTACAACTGAGTTTTTAGTGCTGTTTACTTGTGACAAGTTGCACAGTGACAACTTTCTGGCAGTTTATAACAAACACCTAGTTGCAACGTGATCTTTGTCCTTCTCAAAATCAGCATAGTCAGAAAGCATATTTCTTTAGTTTCTCCTTTAGTCACCACAGTTTTAAAACACAGCTTGTGTATCGAAATCTGGATTGCTAAGTTATTTACAGTTGTGCCTTTGAAAGGCTGAGAGCCAAAGAATTGAGGCCTCGGAAATTTGGTGCTGGAGAAGACTCCTGTAAATCCCTTGGACTGCAAGGCGATTCAAATGGTCAGTCCCAGAGGAGATCAACCCTGACTGCTCTTTAGAAGGCCAGATCCTGAAGAAGAAACTCAAATACTTTGGCCACCTAATGAGAAGAGCATGATGCTGGGAAACATTGAGGACCAAGGAAGAAGGGGATGACAGAGAACGAGGTTGCTGGATAGACTCACTGAAGCAGCAGGCATGAGCTTAAATGGACTCCAGAGGATGGTAGAGGACAAGAAAGCCTGGAGGAACATTGTCCATGGGGTTGCGATGGGTCAGACATGACTTCGCATGTAACAAACAATTTTTTTAATGTTTTAATTTATACAATTGGGCTATTCATGGATGGTGCATTTTTCATGGTATTTTCTTTAAAAATTCAGAGATTAGTTTACCCATAGATGGCCTCATCATTGGGTACACCATATGCCACAAGATGGCCAGCATATAAGTAAACACACACACAAACACATATGTATGCATGTGTGTGTGTGTGTGTGTATCTATTGTCCAGTTCCCTACTTCAACATATCCAGTGTAGGATAAACTACAATGTTTCCTTGTTACTGGTGTCACTGTCAAATCAAACCAAATCAAATCAAACTCCCCTTAGGTATTTGAAAAATAACACATCTTCCAATTATTAACCTCCCTCCTAGTTTGTATTTTAAAGGCTAAATACAATGATGACTTTCAGTCTAACCTCAACAGAACTTGTTTTTCCCATCTCCTTTTCTTCATTGCTCTCCCTAAACTGTCTCAGGCTGAATACGTCTTAAAGTGTGGGAGTACTGATACTATGTTGTGAATCCAAGGGAATCTGTTTCTCATCAGTTGGTAAGCAGAAACTCTCTTGAGCATTAGTAGCAACACTTAGGTGTATAGAATAATACTTAGCTACTCACCCAACAGCTATGCTGCCTGTTTAACCACTGCAGAAATGTTGAGTAGTCTTAAGAAAACAGCTCCTGCTTCTGAAAAATTGGGTGATGGTGAAAAGAACAATTCACGTACAAGAAGTTATTAATGTTGGTTGTTTTATTGAAAATTAACACATCTTTGCACCTTCTAATGGTTGTCTGGGGTAACCCTCTGAATAATCAATGTTATGGTAAATACAGAAAAAATAATAATAAACTCTTTAATATATTATAGAAGTTTCCCTTTCAGCATATTCATTCATTGGTAATTTGAGAGCTGTATATAAACTTGCCCTCTGAACTTTACCCCACTTCATCACAGTGGAAGAAAGTACATTTGAAAAAAAAATATTTTTGTGCATTCTATCCCTCAGCAAAATCTACATTTGTGTCATTGGTAAACAAAATGAAAGGCCATAAGCTATGATATTCTATTTACAAATTCAAATGTTATTTCATGAAATTATAGGTAAAAGCTATGAATGATATGTTGATATGTTGAAATCAAAATTATACTTAAGTATCCAGGTCCTACAGTTAAATAATCCCTTATGAAACATAATTGTGTTTACTGTTTTTTTTAAATGAAGAGGCAGCTTTGACTCCAATAACTGAAGTTACCAAATATTTTTTTTAAAAAAATAATTCATTCCAGTGCTTTAGCTTTGGAAAGCATGAGTGCAATCACTATAATGTACAATCAATATACCTGGGTCACATGTGAGACAAATTCTATTCTCTTAACCATCTTTAAAAAACACAGTTTATTAATAAAGTTTTGAACAAGAATAAAATATACAGAAAATGTATTTCTTTTTGGAGCTCACATATCATGGAAAATCATTTGCATCTTACAATTCTCTGTACAAGGCAAGCTTACAGTTTGATATGTTAACAAAAGATTGATTGCATAATTGATTGGTCATCTATATATTAGGCATTCATATTAAAATAATAAACATGATTTCATTGTGAATTCTAACAAAATATATTTAATTCAAGATCCAAGGAAAATGTTAGGGTATCTCTTGCATTCAATGTGTTTTCAAGTATAATTGTTCCTCTTATATTTGGTTCTTTTAAGAAGTCATTCTCTCTTTAAATAACTTAGGAATCATATCAAACATTGGTAAATTGAGGATTTTATGTGTATACCACTAATCAGAGGTAGCCAAAAAATACTGCAAAAAACCCTACATAATCATTCCAAACAACTGGCTCAACACTTTCTTATTTTCTTAAAATAGCCATTTCCAATGAAATAGAATAAATGTAGCTCAGGATTGAACTGTAAAGTCTTTGGTGTTCTCTGGGCAGGTTGCTTGCTTGCCATTGCTTCATTAGCCAAATAGGCAACAACATCAGGTTATGTACAGTAGCTTGCCCTGCCAGTGTTGCTAGCGCTGTGGTTTTCTCCTTGAGTGAAGGAGCAGATGGTTTTCTGCTTCATTGTTTATCTGGTATTTATCCCTGCTTATTGGGTTTTGGATGCTAGAGATGATGGATTCTGGTCTTTTCATTTTCTTCTTAGTTTTTTTTTAATATTTTGAATGATATTTCATTTAATTTCATTTATTTATTTACTTATCATATATAAGATAACAGATAAAAAGTATAAACATGATTAAGAATACATGAAATGGGCATTTGGTATGCACATTGGTGCACTTATGCCGGCCTCTTTCAGACCTCTTAGGAATGGGATGAGGTCAACAGTAGACAGTCTAAGGTTAAAGTATTGGGGGTTTGGGGAAGAAACCACAGAGACAGGTAGTGCGTTCCAGGCATTGACCACTCTGTTGCTGAAGTCATATTTTCTGCAATCGGGTTTGGCGCAATTTACCTTAAAGTTTGTATCTATTGTGTGCTCAAGTATTGTTGTGGTTGAAGCTGAAGTAGTCATTGACAGGTAGGACATTGTAGGAGATAATTTTATGTATTACGCTATGCATCTAATGTATCTATGTATCTGGTCAAGGAAGTAATAGAGTAACCACCGAAGAAAAAAGCACAGCCAGGGCAAGGTGCTGTATACAAAAAGGGAGCAAATCCAACAGTCATTGGCACAGATGATGTTACCTGGTGGAATAATGAAGATTGGCAAACAAACAAACAAGAGAGCATCAGGGACTCTAACACCATTTTCTCAAATATTGCTCTGTCTTAGCGTGTCCTTGATTGTTAAAGAATAGTTAGAGCTAGAATAGTTCAGTTTCCTACCTTGTGATTACTATAGCTACAATGTCTGAAATTAAGGCAATGGGAGAAGGGAAGCAAAGATTAAAGGGGCGTCTTGAGAAGTTCCACAGAGAGAAATTATATAGATATGAACTAATTGTGAGCGCCAGTTTAGCGTACTGGTTAAGGCATCAGGCTACCAATGTGGAGACCATGAGTTGTAGTCCCACCTTCTGCAAAGCCAGTCGGTGACTTTGGGCCAATCACTTTCTCTCAATCGTACAAAAGAGGCAAAGGCAAGCCACTTCTGAAAAACCTTGCCAAGAAAACTTCAGGCTCTTGCCCAGGTAGTCTCTGAGAAATTGTCATAACTAAAGAGAAGAAGGGGGGGGGGAAAGACCCTATATACTGTAGATTTATGGAAAAAAGCAGGAAGAACAGATTGTGAGGCCGTTGCATCTTTAATATTCAATTCTGCTCCAGAAGAACATCGTACAAAGAAGGACCCAAGTCTGGAAAAAAAAAGGAAATAATTCAAGGACAATTATTGGAAACATCTTTTTATTTTATGCAACACATTTTGGTTTTCCACTTTAAAACTCCATTGAAGAGAAGAAGAAGCCTGAAGTTAATTTGTACAAGCAGCATAATTAAGGGTGGGACAACTAGCTCTCTGAATTAAGCATGTATTGTGTTAAACGTAAAACCCCAAGGTTGTTTTATTAGCATAAAGAAATACAAATGTACAAATTTAATAAGCCCCATGACTGACAGCAAAACTATGAAAACTTCTTCAAGTCGAATGGTTCTCGGGTCTTCCTCTTTTTCTGGAAAACTATTCAGGCAAAGAAGCAATGATTTAAGTTATTGGAAAGCTTCTCATAAAGGCTCCCATTAAAGTCACTGCCACAAAGTATGCAGAGAAACAAAATATCCAGACTGCCCAGGAATTTAGGACAACCTTGTTTCTGTGCATGCCTGTGCCTGAGTGTGGCAATGTCTAGGGCAGAGGTGACAAACTTTTCCTGTTGACAGCCACATTCCTTTCCAGCTAATACATGCCAATATTAGGTGTGCCTGAAGCCAGCAGTAGAGAAAGCCAAGGGGCTCAAATTGGCCAGGAATATGCTTTTGCTTCCCTGCCCAGGAGGCTACTAACTAGAGCAGTGATGGCTAACCTTTTTGCCATCGCGTGCCAAAAGTGGGGGGTGCCCAGTGTGTGTGTATGCCTGCGTGCTCCCACCCATAATTCAATTTGTTCCACCCTCCCTAGAAAGGCTCTGGAGCCTGGGGAGAGTGAAAAACAGGCCTTCTCAA
>JANHFP010004777.1:10569-22716 GCA_032468135.1 Calamaria suluensis
GGGGTTGGATCTGGAGGGGTGGGGGAGGGGTGTTGCACAGAAGACCAGGATCACAAGATAAATAAGATGTGTGATGTGCTCAATAGAATATGAAAATAGTAATTAGGTAACTGGAGACTTAAGAAAGTATTTTAGTAACTGTTTTGAAAACGCTGGAGCAGGAAATTTTCTCCTGTTAGCCAATTTAAAGTTGTAAAATAAACTTTAGCGTTATAAACATACTATGTATTATGCCTTTCAATCTTGAAAAATTATCAAATGGATGTAAAATGTTTCCCTATCCTTTCACCTTTTTCCCTACCCCGAGAAATACCAATAAATTCTTTTTGGAAAAATAAGAGTGTTTCTGCTACCATAGAATCCTCATGCAGGTGGCCAGAGTGGCAATTCTGGCCTCCCAGATGGGAACATAATAGCAATTGCATTGCAATAACAGCAATAGCAGAAGAAGAAGAGGGAGGGAGGGAGGAAGAACCACAAACCCTATAAGTGTTGAGGGACGTGCTTTTGTAAGCAGAGTCTGAGATGCCCTCTTCCTTCCCACATCTTGATTTTGGTTAATATTTTGGTAAATAAGAAGTGGGATTTAGCCCAGAGAAGACCAAATGTGCAGCCACTTAGTTATAATGCACTAGTGCTGTTTAAGTGCAAATTGTGCTTTATATGCTGCTTTGGTGCTCTTAAAAAGGCTGGTAGAATTAGATTGTTTTTTATGAAAACCTTGATTTGCATTCTTCCGTAGAGCATCTACCCTTACGGATACTGGATTGATTGCATTGGACCCTCAAGTCCAACCCACGGCTTGATTGTAGAAATCCAGATTGAAATGTCCCTGACATCTGGTGTCTAGTCTCTGCATGTGATGACTCTTGTCAAACGACTTTTACCATTAGAAGTTTTCTTTCCCAATAGTCTGGTGGAATTACAGTATTGTAACTTTCATCCATTCCTTGCTCTTTTGTCCAGAATTTAGAAAAATCATATTTTTTTGTGTGACAGCCATTGAATTATTTGAAGAATTATTTGATTACCTTGTCTTCTCTTTTTAAAGCTTGCTACTAACAGCTGCATTAATTTCTCCTCGTGTGATTTAGTTTCCCATCTCTCCATCCTCAGAATCTCCCTTAGATTCTAATAGTTTCCATGCAACCCGTCTTTAAGGATGGTGCCCAAAACAGGATTATTCAGGTGCTTTTATTAACATAAATTAAAATTACATGTGACTTTTTTTACAATCATGTCATACTGCAGACTTGAAGTTAGTCTCCAAGCAACTACTATTCCAAAATCTTTTTCCAACCTAATATCTGGATTTTTTGCTGTCTTCCCACTGATTCTGCTATAATTGTCAAATACAGGTAGTCCTCAAATTACGACCACATCTGAGCCCAAAATTTGTGTTACGTGAGACATTTGTTACTTGAGTTTTGGCCCATTTTACAACTTTTCCTGCCACAATTACTAAGTGAATTACTGCAGTTGATAAGGTAGTAACCTGGTTGTTAAGTGAATCTCGTTTCTCCATTGACTTTACTTGTCAGAAGGTTGCAAAAGGGGATCATGTGACCTTGGGATCATGTGACCTTGGGTCATAAATATGAACCAGAATTGATCATGGGGTCCTCCAAAGGTCCTAATTAAAAAACGGTCATGTCACTTTTTTCAGTGCTGTTGTAACTTTGAACAGTCCCTAAATAAACTCTTCTGAGTCAAGGACTGCCTGCGTAAGCATTCCCTCCACTTGTTCATCTAAATCTCAGGAGTGTGGGACCCAGTGCAAAGTCCTGTGGAAAACTACGTTTATGAGTGGAAAACTACGTTTGGCACTTCACTTTCATTGATTGAGGGAGAATTCATGACTATTTATTAAATAAGATTTAAAAGCTAGATGTGCTAAATTGTTAGTTTATCCACAGAAGATTTAACTAGCTTGCTAATCATCATGTTATAGAGTATTTTGTCAAGTACTTTACCGAAACCAAGACATATTATTTCTACATTTCCACACTACTAAGGGAGCTGTGTAATTTAAAAAGGAGAGAAGATTAATTTTTTTGTTGTACACTTTGAAAAAAATATGTAAATGTACATAAATAAATGTACATAAATAAAATAATAATAGGGATATATAAACCAGGGATTTAAAAAAGTTATGGAGGTTATTGCCATCCTAAAAGTTGCATCTTTCCAATAGATAATCAATGGTATCATTTTAAATAAGTTAATATCACACCACATTGAAGGACAAAAAACAATATTGAGCAAAAATGTATACGAGGAACCATGAACACAATATAAATTATTAATTGGAGCTATATACTATATGAGTTTGGGCTACATTGCTAAAATGAATTTAAATTCTACAGTATGCATAAAACTCAATTTTGTGTATGATAACAATCCATTTATTAGATTATCGTTTGAATGATTTCAATCTGAAGCATGTGAAATTTGCTTTTAAGGTACAAGGTTACTTCAGACTTCAAAGCACAACTTGATTAGCCAGTGCTTCTACTGAAGGGATCCGACAATATTCTAGTAAGAAACATACAGTATAATTGTAACAGTTATTATATATGGAAGCAATTCAGTATATTTTGAACAGGAGTATTTTATGTTAAAATGGGAATTCATCTTTTAAGATTTTTTCCATACTGGTCTAAATCATTTCTCAGAGTAGCAGAATTACAAGGAATGTTAGAATGTTAGAGATCTGCTAGCTAGTCCAACCTCCTACCAAACCATTCCAGACAAACAGCTGTCCAATCTCTTTGTTACTGGGGTATTCAAAGTGTGGTCTTACCAGTGCAATATAAAGCAATATTAGGTTTCCCTCGCACATATGTACTAGTCGGTTCCGTCTCTAGGGAGTGGTGCTCATCTCCATTTCAAAGCCGAAGAGCCAGCACGGTCCAAAGACGTCTCCGTGGTCATGTGGCCGGCATGACTCAATGCCAAAGGCACATGAAACATTGTTACCTTCCCACCAAAGGTGGTTCCTATTTTTTTCTACTTGCATTTTTCATGCTTTCAAAACTGCTAGGTTGGCAAAAGAATCATTTTCAGCAATTTCTAAAAAAATGAATTGTCCATTTTAGCAATCAAAACGGTACAATACCAACAATAAAACATTGTAAAGAAGTTACTTTGAATATAACAGTGATGGCTAACCTTTTTGCCATCGTGTGTCAAAAGTGGGGGGTGTTGTGTGCCCGCGTGCCCAAACCCATAATTCAATTTGTTCCACCCTCCCTAGAAAGTCTCTGGAGCCTGGGGAGTGCAAAAACAGGCCTTCTCAACACCCCCAGGCCCTCCAGAGGCTGGAAACAGCCTCTTTCCTGACTTCTGGTAGGCTTGGATAGCCCGAAAATCAGCTGGCCAGTGCCCACATGTGCATCAGAGCTGAGCTAGGGCAATGCTCACGTGCCCATTGATATGGCTCCGCATGCCACCTGTGGCACCTGTGCCATAGGTTCGCCATCACTGAACTAGAGTAAGGTCTTTTTCAAAGCTGGAGAGAAAAGCAATTAGCCTCGCCTGCATACACAGGACAGGGCTGGGTGAATTGCAGCTTCCAGGTTTCCCCAGCCAGCATGCATTTTTTGTCAGCAGAAATTATGGGGAATTCCGAGAGTTGTCAAATTTGGAAGGGAAAAACAAACCCTGATTGACTGAATTGAAATACATAAATCAACGGTTTAATCAGGGCAGAAAAAAATGTTTAAATATGAAAAGAAGGATCCTCTCAGAATTTTCCTCATTGCCCTTACTATTGTTATATTCTCCTCAATGAGGAGAAAACAAGGAGGAAAATATTACATTGATGCCATCTAAAATAAAACTAAGGGGGAAAAAAACCAAGGGTTGGGGGAATAGCCAGATTCTGAGCTGGATGTCTCAGAGTCTTTTAAAGATCCTGTGCTGGACAGAGAACACGCCATTAAAAATCTGGACCGATTATTGATGGCACCCCAAAATGTTGTAAAAGGGAGAGACTGGTAAAGAAGATTCTGGATCTACTTTTGAGTAACACCAGTGTCCAACTTCTTCTGGAATAAGGTTTGGAAAAATAAGAAAAGCTTCCTTTCCCTTCTCTTCCCCAAATATTGTGTTGTAGTGCAGGAGTACTGCTCTGGAACTCATTGAACTTGGTAGTCAATGAATTTTGACGTGAAACCTTTGTCCTGGTCCTCATTGTTTATTTGGTACTCAATGCACAAGCTAGAACTTGTCAATGCTGGCTGTCATAACACTTTGTATACATTTGCTTGATGCTCATTGTTTTTGGATTCACTGTGCCTCTCATAACCAATTAACGATGAGTACTGAGGTACCATTGTATTTGTAATGATGAGAATGAGAGAGACTGTCTAGCTTACCTCAACCTATTCATTAACTTTAGAATTCATATTCCTGTTCAGCCTGGCTATCCCTAGTCCAACTCCAACCTTATTTAAACATCCTAAATATTCTACCATGTCAGTCAGGTGACATGTTCCCATCACGTTTGTCCACATGCCTCTCATTTGCTGATAACCAGTCTTCCTGCATATTCACATTCTTTTTATTGCCTTCCTAGAGGTCATTTTATATTTACACTGAGGCTTGTTATACTGGTTAAGGGACTCTGTAAAGTGGCCATTGCAAGTGTCCAAGAAGGACAGCACAAACAAGTCACACAGTATGTTACAAACAAGTTCCCCCTGTTATGAAAAGGCTTATCTGACCTTAGCTGGCTCACAACGTTAAAATAGTCAATACACGGATGTGCAGAGATGTGCAGACTGTCCATGTGGTTGAAAAACAAGGAGGGAACTATTTACTATCAAGCATAGCGTAAGTGGTACGACTGGGTGGAAACCAAACATAATATTTAAAGTACAAAATAAGATAGAGTGGAAAGATAACAAAATGGAATTTGGATAAATGAAGGTGAAACCTATAAGACCAAAGTGATAAATACTGATGGTTAAGTTGTTAACATAGTAGAGATAAGTACTTGTATATATTTTTTTAATATGTTTTATATGTTTGCTTGGGTTTTTCCCCCATCTTATCTTTTGTTCTTGTTGTTGGTGTATCGTTTTAAATGTGTATTATTAGTAGAATGCTTTTTACATGTTAATACTTAATAAAAATCATTTAAAAAACGAAACAAAACTGTGAGTTCAATCCCAAAACACTGGAGACTGAACTGAACTGTAAACTTTTGAGATGGTTTGCTAAAACCAACCCAACTTTAATTACACACGACAATGAGTGTCAAAAGGCTGATCTTTGATAGAAGTCATTTACAAACAAAATTTAGTGCAACAACAAAAAAAGGATAAGGAAAAGACATTCACTAACAGGAAGCAAAGCATTCCGTAAGACAATTGAAAAGTAAAAGAACAAAAAAGTAAAAGCTTAAGAGCACAATTTAAAATTAAGACTAAAATGTACACTAAAGTCATTAAACGATGAAGTCCAACAAATAAAGTTCTGTGAGATACTTACAGTCCAGCACAGAATGGCAAATCCAAACCAGGCAACGCCCCAGGCATGTCTGTTCATGGGGCCAGCAATACTTTCATAGCAGCCCTAAGGGAAAATAAAGGGGAAGAAGATCAGCTACAGGCATATAGATCTAGTTGCTAAGCCTTCATTCAAAAAGAAGGGCTGATGTAAATTAATCCAGGCAAGATTCAGTATGAACTTGTACCTGGCTGATTCATATAGAACTAGAATGAACTCCCTTGTCAATAGTGGCAGTTTCCAGAATTGTGCAATATGTCCTGCAAGCCATAAATATGTGCACAAATGTGTATGTGGAAGGTTATAAAAATTCATTCAGAGAAATTCAGAGAAACCTTGTACACATTAATAAAAGTCTATATAAAAATGTGCATTTTAGGTTGAAATTTGTACAAAAATGTTTATGAATTCTTACACAGATATTTTTAATGTCAAATGTAAAAACTGAATGTGTATGAGCCAAAAAACACCAACGTGTGGGAATCACGAGAATAGCATGTATACTAATATTTGCAAATAAGGGGGGAAAAAAGTCATCAAGCAAAAAGAGGGAAAACACGCTTCCAGGTTGGAGGTTGAGCAGATTTCTCTGTAAATAAAATATCTTCAACTTCATCAATCCAACAAGAGACTGAATAATAACCAAAGCAACTATCTAAAATTTCCTTCGAGTTTTAGCACCCATCTTTTCAAAGTAAATTCCTTCTCAAGTAGCTGTACTGCCATGGTTAAAAGTCACTAAAACCACTGATGTGATTATCCAAATTGAAATGGAGCAGGGTTGAAATCTAATTTTTTTTGCCACTGGTTCTGTGGGCGTTGCTTGGGCATGGCTTGGTGGGCGTGGTCATGTTGACATCATGCATGTCACTCACTCATGTCATTCTGCCCAAGCTAATTTCAGAGCATTCTACTGCCCCACTCTCCAGCCTGGAAGGCTGTGCATTATCCCCCGCCCCACTAATCCTCCATACAAACCACCTGGTTTCTGCAAATGCAGAGCTCCCCTGCAGGGCGATCCAAAGATGGGAGATGAATGCTGCAGAAGAAGGCAGCGTGGAAGGCAGGCATGCATGACAGGGCCATGGATCGGTTTGGGGGTGTGGCCAGCCAGTGATCGCTACCAGTTCTGCGAACCAGCACCAATCTCCACTACCAGTTCTACCGAACTGGTCTGAACTGGTACCATTTCACTCCTGAAATGGAGGTATCCCATTTTAAAGAATGGCCAAATGTGAAGGCTATCAGGTACATAGTAATGGACTCAAGTCTATTAAAGTTATGTTATACTCAATGTGTTAGTTTTTAAGATTATCACAGCAGTCTATCTCCTCACGTTTTAATCAAATAACAGTAGGCTGATAGATCTAGCAGAGCGATGAAGAAATTGCAATATATCCATCAATAATATTTCAGCCTGTTGAGTTTGTATACTGTAATTATGATCAAGATTAAGTCCTTAAGTTTATTAAGCAGTAGCAGCCCCGGAGAATCTATTCTCTGCTCTATTTCAACTTCCTTCTCTACACTCCTTCTGTAGAAGAAGTGGTGTCACTACTTTCCCTCCTATTAACAGTTAACTGGTATCCTCAGACTTACACATTTCAAGTTGGCTGCAACAGCCATTTCTGGGTTTTAAGGAATTGCCTTAAAATAAGGGCATAGGGTAGCTAACAGTAGTTAGCATGCCTTAATCTACATGATGCAACTTCTATTGGTGTAGGGTTGAGAATGTTAGAGGTTGACTTATTTTAGTTGGTAGCAGTCCTGATTTGCTTCTTAATGCAGCTGCTTCATTTTACCTTATGATAGGGCTGTTCTTCTCTGACAGGAGTGCTGTAATGATCCCGCACAAACCAATTAGCAGAAATCCCCCCCCAACAAACATACGTTACGCGTCCAAAGTAATTTGTCTTTATTTTGAAGTTAAACTCACTTCCTTGAACAGTAATCATAAATCTTTTGCCAACATGAGATATGGCTGCAGTCCAGAGGCAAATTAAAATCTTATCACAAGGCTCGGAAAACAAACTCACCAGTTCTGAGAGAGGAAGCATTAGCTATGACCAAATGTAACAAATTGACCCCAGCAAAAGCAAATCCATATCATCTGCCTTATAAAGCCTCCACTTAACTATCCCTATCCTTAGTAGTCTTTCCTTTTCCTTAAACCTCTTGTCCCTGCATCTCTCTCTGGCATCCACTGGGGGTGCTGTTTCTTCTTCAGAGCTATCACTCTCTGCCTCCAACCCCAGCTCCCTAGATTCTGTTGGAGCCTGCTCTTCTTCCAAGCCTAACTGCTCTGCACTGCTTTTTGCCAGCTGTTCCACCTCATCCTCTGAGTCGGACGCTGGCAGAGTCATGACAGGTGTAAAACAAGCAACACAAGGAGAAAAGGAACACTTCAGCCTATTGTACTGGGAGAAAATATTGCTAACATTGAGCACCCCATTAACATTTCAGAGAAGAAAAATATCAATGAGTGTTTTGATTGCTGCAAAAAAAAGAAGAAATTCTTACTGTTTTATGGTAATAGCCATCCACCCCTAATTTGCAGCCATCCAAGTCAATTGTTTTTCCTAGGAGATCCATAACACAGCACTGTCGTGGCCAGGGAAAATCTGCGTCACTGTTCACCGTCCGAAAAACGGAGGTATATGTTTGCCAGTCGGTTGGACCATTCACGGCACAGCATTTATCCTGGATTTAGGAAGGAAAAATGCATTTGTTGGGGTGCAATAATAGGGTACTTTACTTGATATTAAAAAAACAAACAAAACAAAACTGAAATAAATTGCAGTCAATTTACTTTTTTTAATCAAAAATGTGAAAAAAAGATTTACATCCAATAAACCAGCATCATTTTTACAATGTTTCATATTCTAAATAGTTTCACATTGTTAAAAACACCAAAAAGAGTTGGAATGTAATAGAACTGGATGGAATACAAAAGGCACATCAAGGAACTCTGATATCTGATACCAGATATTACAATGCAGTATGAAATCATATCAATGAGGGGAGAAGTAGTTTACATTTTTCAAAAGCTCCCCAAGTTTTGAGCTAACTCTGCATCTCTGCGAGCGTGAAAATTCATATGAAAATGTTGCTTAAGGTCAAGACAATAAATTGATAGATTATGACAATTTTTCAGAACTCATATATCGTCAACCTGTAGTTTGTACAATTGCATAGAACAAACACATTAGAAGCTCAAACAGGAGAAGGAAAATGTGTTAGATATGTTTGCCACCTTCAGTTATTTGCAAAAATAATAAAGGTGGGATAGAAATAAATACATAACATAGTCCTTGAAGTACAGTACAGTAGGTTACTGTCAACTCTGTTTGACAGTAACCCCTAAGATCAGGACTCTTTATTCTATAGGAATTGTAACCATATTCTATCAAATGTAGTTATAATTCCTCTTCAGGGTTTCTCTATGTACCCAGAAGGTTGAGAATATTTGATTGTCCGAAGATGGCATTTGTAGTCTCCAAAGCTCTAAGCAAAACAATAAGATTCAAACTGATTGAAAGAAATGGTAAATAGTGATGTACTAGAAGCAATTTCTAATCCTATGTGTGTTCCTTTTTAAATGACCTTGCCACTCAATTGGAGCAATGTGTGCCAGATTTATAGCTGCAATCCCTTTCTTTTAAACTCCACATTGTTGTCAAACAAAAACCACATAGATTTCAGAACAATGTCTTAAATGCTATCAACTGTAAGATCAAAAAAGCTGAAAACTGTAAGATCAACTTTTTAGGTAGTAAGCCAATTACTGCATTAATGAAATGTGTCTTTCCCATGATCTCCCCATCTGGTCTGTGATGAGTCTTTTCACACAAACTGAATTTCTCCCCCATCTGGTTCCCACTGTCCCTTTCATGCTAACAGTGTCACAATCTTCAAAAAATATTCTTAATGGAGAGTGAAGAATTAGTCCCAAAGTAGTACAGTACTCTTACCTGCAACATGAGACGATTCCATGTCTTGGTAATACCTTCACTCTTCCATTTGTCATCATTGTTGATTGGGTCTGGATTCTGGTATTTTTCCAACATTTGCTTCAAGAAAAGTTCCTTTGTAAGCTAAATGGTAATGAAAGGAATGAGAATATGAGTTTGTCCCTCTATTTGGAGAGCACGCCATAAAGTCAGAAGTTACATCCTTGGTAACATCTAGCAAATACATCTTAGATTTTTTTAAAAAAATAGTTAAAATTAATTATTTTCCTCCAGTAGTACATGCTAACTAAATAACATTAGCACAAGCTTAACCCAAGATGAGCACCGCCCCCTAGAGTTGGGAACGACTACCACATATGTGCAAGGGGAAACCTTTTTAACTCACAAATTCCAGTTTTTGGTAGACAACTCCACTGAGTAACTTTAAGGAATTCATAGGTGATTAAGCTTTTTCTTTTCTTTTTTAAAGAATGATCTTACCACTGAAATGTGTTTGCTAATGAAGGAACTCTAGTCAACAAACAAATAAAATCCCCCAATCCACAAATGTGGTAGAAGGATTTCCTTTCCCTTAGTTTAAAATAATGAATTAAAAACTTGGTCGTACCATATAAAAGTGCTGCCAGACCTTCAACAGTTTTTGCAGGAATGAATTCCTCCCCTTTTAACCTCTACACTGAATTGAGAGCATCTGAGAGAACAGACACATCACTGGCAGAATACTCACGAAATCCCGATGCACAGTTGCTGTGATGCTAGAGGCCACTTCAAAGGCAAAGACGACCATCATCAGGATGATGTACTAAATACAAGCAAACAAAACCCACGTCACAAAGAACATTCGATACACTTCAGTCTCAAATTGAGTGCTTTAACCCCTCTCCCCTGAAACGTGTCTTATCCTTTCTGTTTCTTCTTCCTTCATCTTTTAGTTTGCCAGACTTAAAAGCTCTGGAAAGAAGCATGAATGGCTTCTTAAGCAGCTTTCAGATAAATTTGTTTGTTCATACATTGTTCATGGACCTCTCCTGAAAAAGCCACATTGACCACAAAATGCAATTTTAAAAAAATGATGGCATCAAAGCAGGAATAAAACAACGAAAGAATCTTGCAACTCTGTGATAACCCAGTATGTGTCATGAAAAGGAACGCAACTCAATCCTTAGCAACAGTCTTTATTATACATCAACCCCCAGCTTCCCCAAAGTCTCTGATAAGTCTTTCTCGGCTTGAACGAAAAGATTGCACAGACCTCGAGTTGGCTGGCTGCAGACAAGATGAATTCATACTTAACATAGAATTAATCATCAAAGAGATAAGCAAGTTCTTTGGCAGCTAATTGCAACAAACGTGGCAAGAAACCAGAAGCCAGAAACCACGACAGGTATCTCATGATAATCAACTTTGAATCCAGCAGCAACCCTTTGCAAATGGCTTGCTTATAACCCAACTGTCACAGTTATATGCCATCAATCATTTTATCCCAAGTAGCTTTTCTGCAGCCTCTTCCTCTCCTGCCTATGCTGCCTAGGATGGAGATGAGGTGGGCCTTGTTCCTCATCCAAACTCCTTTCTGGGTCTGCCTCTACCTCACTGTGCCCAGCCTGGCCCTGCCCTTCCCCACCTTCCTCTGCAGCCCCTGTTTCCAACACATTGCTCTCTGTCAGCTGTTCCTCTTCTTGTTCTTCCGAGTTGGATGCTGACAGAGGCATAACAAATTCCTTTTTAAAAAACAACACAGAACCAGCTACATTTGTCCTAGGAGAAAGTTCCATAAATGGGGCACTACTCCTGAGAATGATCTACTCCTGTTAACACATTGTACATCAGCTAGTAGAACCAAGTCTAGGACTCGCCAACCTACTTTAGTATCTGTTTTAGGTGGCATTGAATTGACAGACCTTTAAAAATGTTTTGTTTCTTTTGTTTGCAAAAAAAATATAGGCAGTGAACAGAAAGATGTGGGTCCATTTAATTACTCTGCTTAAAAATCCAGGAATCTACTAACCACAGCTTCTAGTTAGCATTAATTTGCTGTAAATGAGAACATGCAGGTTCTCCTCGACTACAACCAATCATTTAGTGACCATTCAAAGTTACTGTCATGTTTCTGTCAGCTTCCAAATTGGAGGTTGAGGAGGAACAGCTGGCAGAGAGCAGTGAGGGGAAGGCTGGAGCTGAGGATTAGGATGGTGAAGAACAGGCACAGGCTGGACCCAGTGAGCTATGGGCGGAACCAGAGAGGGGAAGTTCAGAGGAGGAACTGGGAGCAGCTCCCCCACCTGATCCAAGGCAGAGATGCAAGGACAAGAGAGCGTTAGAAAAAGGTCTATTTAGGAGGAAGTGAGGAATGGGACGCAGCTGAGCTGAAGCCTTTAAAACTAGCCAGTTGGGATTAGAATTGCTGGAGTCAAAGGCTGAATTTGCAGTTATAGCTTCTCCCTGATCCTGACTTCCTTGGTAAGATCTTCTTAACCAAATTCGTTTTGGGTTATCTCTGAGTACCTTGGACTGCAGCCAGATTTCACTGCTCAATCTTGGCATCTATCCAGTTTGTTTTTGGAAGAAAACCAATTTGCTGGAAAAAAAGCATTTGGGTTTTGAAATAAAGACTGCTTGCTTATAATTTATTGCCTTTTTTGTTGTTGCATCAAGCTGGGTC
>JANHFP010004778.1:19630-32887 GCA_032468135.1 Calamaria suluensis
AACAGCCGCAAGCTCACATTACTCGGAGAAGCACAAGGTCGAAGAAACAAGCCTGAAGATGACGAATGAGATTTTGTTGAAACGTCGCCAGGAAACTTCCAATTCTACGCGGGAGAAAACCCGAATAACCGAAGATCCACATATCCCGTGAAAACCTTAGAAAACAAATATATATATATTTGTTTTATATATATATATTTGTTAAATATATATATATGGGCTCCAAATTGTCGAACATGAATCCCCTTTTGGGGCTATAAATTATATTTATTAGATGATCATCCAGAGGGTGGCAACCTTGGGCTTGGTTGACCCTGCCAGGGTGGAGGATAGAAGAAGTGATGTTGCTGCTAAAATGGGAGAATGGATGGGCTACCTGCAGCTCAGGCACTTCTCCACTCTGCATAATAGAGGGGCATGATGATGAGAGAGTTGCAGGCTGGCTGAGGGCTAGACAGGACTGCTCATCACTCTCTTGACAGCAGATATGCTGCCAAAGTACACAGCGTCCCCTTCTTGCCTTACTTCACTGTTTCCATCAGATTCATCCCCTTGCACTGAAGAAAAATTGCCCGACATACAGAATTGTGAGAGCAGGTACAAGTAGTCCTCAACCTATGTCCACAATTGAGCCAAAATTTATGTTACTAGGCAACACCATTGTTAAGTGGAGTTTGCCCCATTTTATGACCTTTTTGCCATAGCTGTTAAGTGAATCACTGCATTTGTTAAGTTAGTAACTCTGTTGCTAGGTGGATTTGGCTTCCCCATTGACTTTCCTTGTCAGAAAGGATGCTTCTGACCCCCAGGACATTGCAACTGTTATGAATACATGCTAGTTGCCAACCGTCTGAATTTTGATCACATGACCATAGGGATATTGCAATGGTTATAAATGTGAAAAATAGTCATAAGTCACTTTTTTCAGTGCTGCTGTTACTTTGAACAGTACTACATGAACTGTTGTAAATCGAGGACTACCTGTTCTATCTTCCTAACATCAGGAGCGTGTGCTACATATATATGCCATAATTAAGTCAACTGAATTTTGTTTTCAATTTTAATGTTTTGTAAGGCAAGAAATAAACAAGGCTATAAGAGAACAACCTGGAACAATATATATTATATTTACATAAAGTATAATACTAACTTTATTATAAAATGAGTTCAACTAATGGAAGATACAAATAGGCAATATTATGCACTTTATATTCCAATTATTGAAGGTTACATAATTTTCAATTTTCTCCAAGAAGAGGTGTAAAATTATTTTTTTTAAAAAAAAACGTTGAGGGTTAAAGCTATCCCTGAATATTTATACTTTTTCAGTATTAAAAGAGGCCTTACCATCTGAGCATGACAATAGTAACAATATTGAAATATGGCCCAAACTACCAGTGAACTTTTAATTATTAATACTTTTGGCATATCTGGCCACTAGACAGATAATGATCGGACAAATTCCATAATGTTCAGTAGAAGGAAATAGCTGCTTTAGGAAAGAACTGATGAAAAGGAGAATGTATTTTGGGTAGTAGCAATACAACTCCATAGAGATTTACAGCACTCTCTGGGTAGTTGACAATGTCAAATCATTATTTGCATATTGCTCCCCTCTGGTCCTCATTTTACCAAACTCGTAAGGCTGAATCAACCTTGAACTGCATCAGGATCGAACTCCAGGCTGTCAGCAGAGTTTGCCTGCAATACTGCATTCTAACCGCTGTGCCATGAGGATTCAGTGGGTACCTCAATTTGGGTAACACTGATTCCTTTCCCATAGCTAAACAGTAGGTTACATTATTAGTTCAGCTTCCCCACATAAGACTTCTATTTAAAAACAACAACAACCCAAAACCCAAATCTCAAACAGCGTGATTTGGGACTTGAGCGCTAAGCACATCTCTTTTGGTTAGGTGCACTGTATTAGTACGGAATTTACTCCAAGGAAACATGGAGGGGAAAAAGGGGTACCGTTCCGAATACAAATGGATACGTTTAAACAGAATGAAAACGGGGAGTATACAGAACACTTGCATTCTGCAAGCTGCCAGATCAAAGTCTTTAAGGTAGGTGGCTAATTTCTTCTATTAATCTTGTGCCCTAAGGAGATGCTACAAATGGCGTTCATTCCCCTCCCCCCTTACTTCATTATTTCTTGAAAAGAGGATGGTTGGACAGATATGAGGGGATCTGTAGGGTCTCAGAAAAGAAGGGTGCATGGAGTTTAAATTGGCACAATTGTGGGTGGGGAAAGATTGTTCTGTGAAAATTACAGATAAACACATTAAAATTTGGATTTTTAGTTGATTTTTGACATCTCTTTATATTCTCTTGGTGATCATTCCCCCCTTTTTGTAAGTTATTATATTTCCTCTATATTGCCCCTTCACATCTTAGTTCATTGAAAGGCTCCCTGTGCATCCAGAACTGATTCCTAATCTCTTTTCATTTTTTTTTCTCATTAGAATGGGATACAATTGTACTTACAATATCTTATTTATTTTATTTATTAAAATTTATTCCCAACCTGTACTTCATTTGACATGAGGATCTCTATATTCATGGGATCCTACCTAGTACTTCTCAAATTCTGGGAAAATTTGTTCTCCTAAAGGGTGAATGAATGACTGTTTCAGTTTCTATTTTTATATAACTTGAGCATGGCCACTCATTGCTTTTACTTTTTTGATAATCACTCTCAACTATTTAAGATCAGATCTAAGAAAGCCCATCTCTTATTTTTCTTGTCTGGAAAATGAAAGTCAGCAAGCCCAAGTTTGAAGATCCTGCAGTGCTGACTTTGTTTCCAACTGTGTTCTGGATGGTTGAATTATTTTATTATTATCATGTCTCTTCTCTCTACAAGATATTTAAGAATGATCCACTTCTGTCTGTCTTGGTAGTCTATAGCACACCATCATTTTCATGATTTCCCCTTCCTTGTATTCTTACAAAGTGCTTCCAAATAGACCCAGACTAAAATTCCTATCTATCAACACTTGTGTGCAGTTCCCACGTATGAAGCTACTCTTCTGTCTGGAATATTACTTTTGAGTACGTTATATCATTCAATCCCTACATTTTCACTCATGGGTTTCATCCTATCAGATTTTGTAATGTTGACTATATCATATTTGCATTTAGAGTCCTAGTTCTTTCTGTTTGTTCCCTATAATTTGTGCATTTATATAAATATTCTTGGATCATGTGACTTGGCCTATTTCTTCCTGAATATATGCTTTCATTATTGTATGATTCCATGTTCTGCATCCCACTTCAGGAATAACACATGCTAAAATCTAATAAATAAATAAAAACTAGAAACAAAATTGAATTCTAACTATTACTGAGCAAATTTTAAATTTTAGCCAATGATGATTACTATACTAGATTATATCTATCTGAATGAAGGCGGGCATGTCTCTGTATATACTTATGTATTTTTGACATTTGGAATGGAGAGTGTGACATAGATACTTTATTGGGATATTGTTTTATTTGCAATAAAGTTAAATTATAAAAGACCGTTCTCCAATAAAAATCCTCTTTGCTGTGAAATTCACTTGATGAACAATCCCTTTAATAATTCACGTATCTGTAAGCCTTCTAAGTTTGTTGAGTAGCTAAAGTCCAAGGTTTGCAGAAGAAAAGCAGGAATTGTACTGCTCACCATGGTTGTATCCATGGTTCCCATTGCTAATGGAAAGTATTGTTCAAGAAGGGTGGAGAAACGTCAGCGCCCTCTACATATTGTTGAACTACTGGCATTTCTCTCCTGAGCCATATTTTGGGCAAGATTTAGAGTTCAACAAACCTGGACCAGATTGCCCATGCCAGTTTTACAAAAATAATTTTCTATCCTATATCCCATGGCACATATACACAAGGGAAGAATGTCCATTAAATCATGCCTCAATGTCACGTTTATCATCTATCTATAAAAATGTTTGCACTTTCTGTTTAACAATCCTTTGCTTAAGACAAACTAAACTTATATGTGCTTTTATAGCCTAAAGGAGCAGATAGGAAACAGAAAACAGACAGAGAAAAAATGGAGAAGAAAACCACTCAAGAAAGGGAGAAATATCAGCCTTCCTATGATACAACCATACTCACTGAGGTACCACTGTCCTAGAGTTGCAGTGTTATATGGTTATTACTCGCAAAAGACTGCATATTTTATATGTATAGAAGGCAATATTGTGGAGTGTTCAATTTTGAAGCCAAACGATGCAATGGGTAAAGTCTAAAACAGGACATTGTTGCATTTTTAGATTTGAATGGTGCTCAGTATGACCTGCTTGACCTGTATTTATATCCTAAAATTGATGCTTCATAAAGTTCCAAAGAGCTGAAAAGGATCTTCTGTTGGATTCTGAAATTCAGGTTGTCAATAATAAGTTTCTAAGCCAATTGGAATGAGTTACTTAAAGTGTCCCCACTTGGATACTAAGGTGATTTTCTAAAATTCACAGGCTTGGCCCTATCTTTAGATGCAGTGAAGAAGCCACTTTTGGCAGTGAATTGAGGTAGAGCTCCCACCCATTCCCCTTCCAACCTGCCCGTGGAATAATAAATAATAATCATTTTTTTTGCACCTCAGGCTGCATGTACAATTATATCTAATTCTGCAGACCTCCTCAAAATGATACTCACAATGTGCCAGGCTGGGTGTACAGAAGGAGAATGGTTGTGCTGTTGTGCTGGGGAAATGATATGTGAGGAGGAACCACAATTTTCTTGATGAGTACCTCCTTCTGAAGGAGAGGGATTGCTAGTTGAAACAGAGCCTTAACAGGGCATCCAGATTATAGACTGACTTCCCTAGAGAGGTTTACTGATACAAACTGCATATTCTTTGAGCACACAGTGAAGGTCTTCTGATGATCTCAGTTTTTTAAAACCTTTAAAAATAATTATTTGATCTTATTGTGTTATCCTCTGTTACTTCTATCTTCAAGGTATTTTTATCCCCTTCAATTCATTCTAATTCATTTTAGATTTTGTGTTTTATTTGTTCATTTCATTTCATTGTTGGGCAATCTAAACAAACAAAAGTAAAAACAGATCCATAGGCAGATAATTCTCTCTGTCTGCAGGGAAGTTTTGGTCTCATTCCTCTTTTGAGACTTAATTGGATTTTGACATTTTAGTCTTTGAGTTCACATTGCTGCAAGACCCAGATTAAACAAACGTTGAGAAAGTAGGGTAAAGTTAAATGTTGAAAGAAGAGCTGAAACAAATTTGCTGTTTCATTCATAGAACCTATTATATCTGTCTGTGTCATTTAGCCAGCATATTATGGGTCTTAATGGTTGAGGGCAGTGAATCTTTTGCCTGGACAGTGACCTAGTTTTAAACAACTACTAGATTGAGGTGGCCTGCTGTTGATGAGAATTACCTTTGGCACCTTAAAGCAGAAAGTCATATAGTCCTTGTTCCCAAAAAGTTAAATATTTACCAATGTTTGTGTTTACTGTGAAGATAAATCTTAAGTTAATGCACAGGTCGCCTGTTATATCACTGAAAATGAATGGCAAAATCCTTTCAGCTGTCCCAGTTGTGGCACCCCTTACAGCCACTAGCCAATCCGCAGTATGGATAATGGGTAATATGGAAATTTCTTAAGCTTATTTCAGCTGTAGAGAAGTGGGGTTGGAGGAGGAGCAGGAAACCTCCAGCTGCACAAACATCTACTCTTACAACACTAGATTCTGCTAAGAATTTAGTTATATAATAATATATAATAATTTAAGCATAGTTTTAAAATTATTTCAGTGTAAAAAGTGAGTGGGTAGGCTTATGTTAGCTTTCCTGTAAGCCTACTCTGCATGTATTAGGTATAACATGGTTATATGTAGTAAAGGGCTTGAAATGTATTATATTCTATATTTGTAGATTAGCAGCCCCTTTCCCCCACTGAATACACAATTGAAGTAGGGCTTTTTATTCATTTCACCATGTACAAGTCTACAGTGCTAGGAAACTAATTGTAGGTTATTTCCCTGCTTATGCTTAATATTTGAGTAGCTGCTTGAATTCTAGTGCATATACAATCATTGTTGGAAATAATATAATTTCAGGAGTGTGCATGTAGGTGATAATAAGTATATTTTTGCTATTGGTTATCCAACAAAAGCTAGTTTTAAAATAGAATGAGACTGCACTTTTGGATTTTCTTTCTCAACACCTTGGTTTTGTTTGCACAGTGTTCCCCATGGCCAGATGTGCCTTATCAAGTGAACAACGCTCCATCTCCAAATTACAACAGCTCTCCAAACAGTTTCAGCCTTGGAGAAGGGTACGTGGTGAATATTTTTGTCTTTTCTGCTGACGGAAGCAACCCAGTTTTGAGATTTTATGGTTGTGTGTTCTAAACACTTCCGAATATAAAAGATTAGGAAGCTTAACCTGGCTTTCAGGCCCAGCTTAATGTTGATGGACCAAGATTTTAAGATCCATTCCTGTGCAGCTGAACTCTTGCACAACTTTGCCTTATTTGAAAGCTATTTACATAAGAGAATACATGCAAGAAAGGTTCCCCATCCAGTGTTAGCTAGGGGAAAATGTAATGTTTTAATTTATTTTAGATATATATGTCTATTCCTTCTTAAGGACCTTAACATACAATATGCAACCTATCCCCTCCATTTTAGCTTTGAAACAGAAAGATGTGTTGGGCTGAGGGATGGTGGTTTGCTTAGTTCTGTAGCAAGCTTTAAGGCTAAATGAAGATCTGGATGTGATTTCCCTCAGTCTGATCTATAACCCACATCTGGATCTCAAGATCTTGTCATCATAAATTAACATGAGCCACTTCAAACCTTGCTAGAATAGTAAACTACAATGATAATGATTTTATATTTATATATTTATTTTTAAAATACAACCACACATCTTACAAGCCATAGTTCTCAACAATACTAAACTCCAGAAACAGTAAGGGAACCTGATAGTCTCCAATATATCACCAAAATATGGGCCCTGGGTTCCAACCTCATCCTATCCCCATGCTTGTGGGAAAAGCCAGCTATTTAGAACTTTCTGGAAATCAAAAAAGGGTGAGGGTCTGCCAGATCTCACGGGAAAGGTATTTCACAGGGTAGGGGCATTTCAATTAAAAAGGAATACTTCATAGGACCTGTTAGATCAGTGGTCACAAACCAGTGATCCGTGGACCACTGGTGGTCTGTGAGGAAGTTTTGGTGGTCCCCAGAAAAATTATTTACATTATATATTGCACTAAATACTATTTATATTTCTAAAATACTCTTATTAGTGGTCTGTGGGATTTAAAATTATGAATTTAGTGGTCCCTGAGGTCCAAAAGGTTGGTGACCCCTGTGCTAGATGACAACCTTTGAGGGAAGAGACCTAGTTCATGCCAAAGCATGTTTTTATCACCTGAATGAGATTTATTTCCAAGTAATGCCAATTTGATTATAAAAAATCAAGGTACAGTTTAGATGCTTGGTATTTTATTTTAAAACTGCATCATGGTCATTAACCAGCACAGATGCTTGTTACGACTTCAAGCAGCTCTTATTCAAACCTGGAACAGGTGTCTTTGTATTTTCCCAAATTTAGAAAAGAAATAATAATGAAAAAAATTCATTTCAGATGTTTTACTGTATCGCCTAGGCTGTATGGTGAAGGGGGTGGAGGGGAATGGCCAGCATGATTAAATGAGAGTTTTAAAAATGCTTTCTTTTTTTCCTCAACTCTGTATGTTTTTTTAGCAACAGTTCTCCAACTCATCAGGTGGAGCTCCTGCCTTCCAGCAATGATGTAAGTATCTGGGATAATGTTAATGTGGTGCTTTTCTTTTTTAGGACACTGATGAACAGTTCATTTCAAGACCTTCTTATTCTTTTTGCAATGTAGCATCTCCTTCCCTCTGCTTCTATTCAAGATGCTCAGCAGTGGCTTCATCGAAATAGGTTTTCTCAGTTCTGTAGACTATTTTCAAGTTTCTCAGGTATGTGTATTAAATGTACGCTTAAAAGGGGGCACACCTCTACTTTGCATAGGTCATGTGTTGACATTTCTGCGGAGTACTGTAGTTTAATTATGCATATTTGTGTACATCGGCTTTCTGATGACCACATGCAAAACTCCCCCTTTTCTGCCCCACCCCCCATTTTCTGATTATCATATACGGTCAGCCAGCATCTGTCATAAAACATCTGTTGAAAGGTGGGTCTGCATTCTTGGATATATGTTTTGGAAGAAAAAAAATCACCTGTGCTTGAAATGTATAGGTGCTGACTTACTGAAGATGTCCAAAGAAGATTTTGTTCAGATTTGTGGCCCAGCTGATGGCATTCGACTTTTTAATGCCATTAAAGGAAGGTTTGTTATAGTTCTTCTTCTTATACCAGTTATTGTGAGTTGTGAATATGTGAATACTGTTGAAGATAGGGGCCCAAATTTAATACTGTAACTTTGCATCATCAGTGATCATTACTCCTGCTTATAAAAATCACTGATGTCCTCCCTCATTCTGTTTGCACCTTACTGTTCAATTACAGAATACAGAAACAGATTTATTGATACAGAATAACAGAGTTGGAAGGGACCTTGGAGATGTTCTAGTCCAACCTCTTGCTTAAGCAGAAGTCGTATTGATTGTATCCTTCGGGCTGTTGGTTAAGATGAGAGAACTGTACTTTTGCCTACGATGCCAAAGCTGAACAGAAAACTGTGTTTTGCCTTTAGGAATGTAAGGCCTAAGTTGACCATTTATGTCTGTCAAGAACCTGAGCAAAATCGGACTCATCATCATCAAAAACGAGAGAATGGAGATGGTACTCTTTGTAGTAAGTGTCATTTGGGCAGAATCTGACCTGTTTGAGAGCTTTTATGATTCATTTCACAGAATTGGGCTGGATAAAACGGAGAAACCCCGGGCAGAAGGCCTACTTCAAGTTTGCAGTCTGACATGTAATACTAATACAAAGGAGGGTCCCACATAATCACATCACCTGCAACTTGCCAGTATGTTCACCCCTAAAAGCTGTTCTTTCTCCAATACTTTTGCAGTATACCATGCTATCTTCTTAGAAGAGTTGACTACACTGGAGTTGATGGAGAAGATTGCAAACTTGTACAGTATTTCCCCACAGCAGATAAACCGGATCTATCGGCAGGGACCTACAGGGATCCATGTACCTTTCCATTCTGCAATTCCGGTTCCAGGAAGTTATTAGGAATAGAGTTTGATCTTGAAGGATATTTCATCTTTATTTTTTTTTAAAGATACTGATCAAAAAAGAAGAAAAGGATAAAGAACACTTCCATCCTGGTTGAGAGAAAGAGTACAAACCAAGAAGTCTCTTTTATATACAAATATCGTACAACTTAAATTTAGCCACTGAGACACAAAATTTATTAATGATTTCCATATACCAAGACTTTATTGTGGTAGGCAGATTTGGGGACATCAGCATGATCTTGAATTTTGAATTCATGATCTTGAATTTTGAAATTTTGAAAAAGGCTCATTCCGTTGTTGACAGTATATTTTATATTTTTCCATTCAAGTTCAAGAAAAAAAAATAGAAGTTGCAGCTGGGTGCATATTGCGGAGATAAAACTGACTTACAATTATATTTATCTTTCAGTTCAGACATAAAGATTTAAAGGATTATTATTTCTGTGCTTTTTACAACCAAGCAATGTCTTCAATTCTAAAAGGTGTTAATAGGGAGGGAGGAAGTATTAGAATGAAATTAACCTTTAATAATGCAGGGAAAAGCTTGTGTACTGTAGATTTTGAAAATAAAGTATCATAGCCAAACTGCAATAAACCTCTTCTTACGATTGCATATTATGTCTAACAACAAAAACAAAATACATGGGGGTTTGCTCAATGTGAGTATTTTTAAAACCTTAATTATATAGTGTTTTGAAGTCTCCTAAACAAGTGATTTGAGGTTATCAGGATCTTTAAAAATCCAAAGTAGTTTGTTGGAACTAAAAGATGTCATCTTCTATTTTTGATAGGTTCCAAGTTTCTTTCAGCCAGCTCACTTATTATAACACTGATTTTTTTTTAACAAGGTCATGTTGCTGATGGCATTTTGACATACAAGGAAATCAATTTAAAATATCTTATTTCAGCATGTTAAATTGGGATTGAGGGAAAATGACCAGATTGCAGATAATGAATTCTGATGGATTGTATCTTTGACTTTCTAAAGGTCTTTAGAAAATAAGATGCTCTTTGCTGACAAAAAGAAAGTCCAAAAGCAGCTTGTTTAACAAAGTTAATCATACTAAACATGTCATTGCTTCCTGGAGCTGAATGCTACTGAGATTTGTTAAAATGTGGGAGAGGGTGACGATTGATGCCGAAAACATATGATAAAGAATTATTAGGTTAAAAAGATATTGGTTTCTTCCTGTTACTTAAAATGATTGGGAAACAAATATCAGTGATTGGCTCATAGTACTAGAAATAAATTAGTTAAATCCTGGTGCATTGATATACTTTATTATAGTTCCAATATTTCTTGGTAGACTTGGGTTCAAGTCAGTATTGACTTCTGGTCAACTTGAATTAGTCTCTGCAGTTTTTGTGGCAAATTTTAGAAGTGGCTTGCCCAGATCTTCCTTCTAGGCCTAAGATATCTCTGCAGGCTTCATGCCTAAGGCAGGCTTAGGTATTCCCATTTATAGCTTGGTGTCTTAACCACTACCCATTTAAGGTTTGTGTGCAGAGAGAAGCCAGCACTGGGGGAGCAGAATATAATGCTTTTAAAGCAAGCTAAAAGAAAACACAAATACTTTTATAGATGCTATGGTGGTATCGGGATTAGACCAGCTGGCTAAATACTTATATTTTTTCAATATGATTGTCTTTATCCTGGGAATTGCCAAAGATTTCTTGGATCCGAAAGTATTTCCTGCATAACTTAAGTCAGTTCCTGGAACTCATATGGCTGTCCAGATAGCATCTCTTGGTCACGTTCCATTTTCATATGTTTCATGGTGATGAAAAAATGGATACACAACTATTTGGACTGTAATTGGTACATGGGCTGTATCCTGGAGAGGCATGGTTTCCTCCTCTTCCTTCTCTCCTTTGTCATTTTTATATTATTTATAAAATTTATACCATATAGGAGACAAACAATTATTAGTGAAGAAAACAAATATGTAAGAAAGTTATTTCAGCCTTCATTACAACAAATGTAAACAAATGTAGTAACTCTTCTCTCTTCCTGTAAACTTACAAACAGATATCTCTTCACCCCATGGTCTCCTTTAAAGGGATCTGCTGTGGTTGTGAGCAACATGGTTAATCCTTTAGTTTCCTAGTGCTCCAACAGTGGAGGACCACTATCCTGTGGTCTCCGGACAAGAAGTAGCCATTCAGAGAACATGTGGCAGCAGTGGGTTTCAAAACTGTTAAGTTGTGGGTTTAAGCAGGACAGGACGCAGGTGAAGGATAACACACTTTAATTGAAGCTCAGTAACCCTGCAAATAGCAGCTTCTGCAAATCTCTTTTATAGCAAAACTTCCTGCAGTTTTCCACCAATCATTGCAACAATGTTAGCCCGCCAAAATGTATCAGAGATAATTAATTCCTAACAGTCATTCACTATGTAACAAAAAACCATTGCTACTAGTTGCTCATGGGTGCGCTTATGCACACGACACTTCTGTGCATGTGAAGAAGTATCCGGATGAGGGAGCAGAGCCTCCCACTGCCACCGCTACTGGTTTTCTCGATCTGGGGTGAACTGGTAGCAACCCACCACTGACATGTGGGCAATCTCCCCTCCCCTCTCCTTGTTCAGGGAGTTTCCAAAGAACCAGTTTACTCATCAGTTATTTGGTTTTTGTTGCGGTTTCCACTTTCACAGCGACTTCTTCAGTTCGCCATGCTTCCCCTGAAAGTCCCTGGAAAACCATGCTTCAAAAAGAAGGAAAACTAGACTTGATTTCATTGCAATCCACTATTGTGCAATTATGTTCCAGTTATGTATTATGCAACTTGTGACACAAAAACTACAGTTGTATAAGTAGCCTTTCACAGGCTGCACATCCTAGCACTAGACCTTGGGTATTGAAATTCCAGCTCAAACTCTTTGACACTTGGGAGACTATCATGCTACTTTTTATTTACTTGCTCTTTATTCCCCTGCCATCTGTAACTAACAAAAGCTGACGTCAGTGCCTTGGTCATTTCTAGATTTCAGCATTTGATGAGTCATTTTTAAAAACCAAACTTTCTGTCAGTTAATATTGGAGAGAACAATTTGTTGCATCGGCATGACACATCTTGTTTTCTAAAGAAACCCTTGCTGTGAATTATTTACTAACAGACCTTTCCCATCCATACAGATTAAGACTATACCCCCGGATGTTGAAAAATGTGTCAACCCTGGACCTGTCAACTTGTGTCTTGGGAGAGAAAATCAGTATGCCAATATGCATTGCAGCCACTGCCATGCAATGCATGGCTCATGCAGATGGGGAAATTGCAGTTGCTAGAGGTATGTTCCAGATATAGAAATCAATTGTGAAGAAATTCAGCAGGGAAGATGGTTCAGCTAAGGGGAGAGTACAGAAATGCCTTGTTTCAGATTGATCTTATTGTCTCCAGTCTGTTTTGCCTGTTGAATTATCCTATTTTGCTTAGGGGACAACAAATTAATACTATATCCTGTATTTAATAAAAAACTTTTGAACTGAATTCCTCAGGCAAGAAAAAGACCCCAATTTCTAATGCAGTTTTTATTATTTTCACTGTGCCTCCGTGGCTTACGGATTCCTAACCACCAACAGATTTATTTATTTATTTTTATTTTTTGTTTATTAATTTGGTCAAGTACAAGGAAAAACATAACAGTATAAGCATAGTCATTGGCACAAAAATGTCACAATTAAGAATATAAATAGGCAAAACATAGCCATAAACAAATGGGATGATTACAAATAGATGGGAACAGTAAGACAGGAATGGTATGCATTCAGGCGCTCTTATGCATGCCAAGTTAAGGACCTCTTAAAAAGCGTGAAAGGTCCACGGTAGACAGTTTAAAGTAAAAGGTATGGAGATTAGCAAGACTAACAACAGGATCAGGTAGGGTGTTCCAGACATTTGTAACTTTATTTCAGAAGTCGTACTTCCTACAGTCGTACTTCCTACAGTCTAGATTAGAGTGTTTTACATTGAATTTGAATCTATTGATAGCCCTTGTGATGTTGTGGTTGAAATTAAAATACTCATTTACAGGTAGGGC
>JANHFP010004778.1:256369-269239 GCA_032468135.1 Calamaria suluensis
CAGGAGGAAGTTCGTTCCAGAGAGACGGGCCTGCCACAGAGAAGGCTCTTTTACGAGGGGTCACCAGTCGACACATCACGGCCGATGGGACCCTAATCAAGCCCTCCCTGTGGGTACGGACCGGTCATGAGGTGGTATTTGGCAGCATGCGGTCTTGCAGATACAATATAAATTAGGTCTCAGTCCATACAGTCATTTGTGCTCTATATTGTCTTATACTTTACCAACCAGTGTAAAAATACAGAGCTAATTTGCATTTTTTTAAAATTTATTTTTAGTCTGGTACTCTAATATCACCAGAAATGAGATTTCATTCAGAAGAAATAAATATGCAAATTGAATTTGTGCAAAGTACTAAGTAATTCAGCTCAAAATATAATTGTGTTCTCAGTGCTCAAGCTGGGGTTTTGTTTTTTTGTTTTTTTTATTTTAATGTGAACTTGTAGAATAGGTCTTCTTAATGGTAAAAATAAAAAAACATGTTAACAGCAAAGCTGAGATGTTGCTGCTCTTCTGGTTCTTCAGCAATTCTTAGCATTAAAGCTAGGTTTACTAAGATTGAAAATAAAATATATAACCAAAAGCAAATGAATGATCAAATAATCTGCTTTGTTACTCTTAAAACTAAGAGTATTTGTAGTTTAATTATTTTGCTACCTGGCATTAATATTGTATTGCGGATCAAAAGAGAAGAGAAAGAAGAGGTCAGCTATTAACTAAATTCCACTGCAGGCTATAGAACCACAATGCCAATAATAACTTTTTAAACCCCATCCTGACAGCATAATTGATCGATTCCTAAATTATAGAGTTATAGGGAAAAAAATCAAGAAACTGTCAAGGAGACACCCTCTTCCCCAAAACTGGCAAGAAAAGCTTTTATATCCAACCAGGTTGAAAACCCCACACTCATTCTCACAAATGAAGTTATCTAGTTGTATAATGAAATGTTTGCAAAGACGCAACTGAACTTTGAGAACATCCACAGTTCAATCCCTGAGCTACAGATATTCTCATGAATTTGTTAATTTTTTGAAAGCACTTTAGAATTCCAGTTGATGAACCTTTTCCACCTGCATCTACCAAACATGACAGATTTTGACAACATCTTGTTGTGGTTGTATGATTTACCTGCTATGACTTTAAGCAGAGGTAAAGAAAGATCAGAAATAGATACAGCCAAAATTATGAGACTATAGTTTTCTTATTATGTTGGTTAGCATTTCAAGCCAGCAATACCTCTATCAAGCTGGGGAATGATGGGAATAATAATGTCCTTATTGGAAGTAGAAGGATATTTGTGGCAGCTGCACATAAGGAATTAGTATGTTCACAGCTACTTAGTGGGTGAACTTTAAATTATATGAATTTGAATTGATCCATGTGAGTTCCTCCATAATTATAATCGCAGAACATGGTTAGGATTAATAATTCTGAACTGTTTATAGAGGATACATCATACATACTTGAGTTTGTTGATTAGATAGCAAACCCACAGTAACTAATAAGTTAGCAAAATAAATCTGCGATATTTGAGTGATGGGTAGAAATAGGAAAGATGGCATGACTATGGAGAGAGTTGAAACTGAAATGGTGGTTTTCTCTTTACCACAATCAATGTATTGGGTATCACTATTGATGAATACTCAGAAGACCCAGAAAGTAAAAGTGTATCATGGGCTAATTCTATCTATACCATGTTTCCCCGAAAATAAGACCCTGTCTTATATTTTTTTGAACCCTGAAATAAGTGCTTGGCCTTATTGCTATGTGCTCAAATGCCGAATTGGGCTTATTATCAGGGGATGTCTTATTTTGGGGAAAACGGGGTACTAAAAGATGACTCTGCTAATAATATTTCATAGTTATATTAATGTGTAATATGCTTCATTTGTTCCTTAGCACAATTTATGCTCTCCATCCCCCATCCCCGTAGCCCTTGAGTTCATGCAAAGTCCTTTACCTAACAATATAATTATGCAAAGGAGAATTGCGATCAATGCGCCTGTGCTAAGGCCAGTCGGGTGGATCAGTGCTTCAGCATTACAGGAAAGCATTTTGCCTCTTTGGTCGCAGGCACACACTCGAATTGTCACCGTCTCTGTGCTGCTCTGAACTGGATACTCATTGTCTGAGATTATCACTGGCAGGAGGTACATATTCATTTCATGACGGTTATATCTCATTTTCTTTGTGAAGATTCCAGCTGTGTTATCTGGGGGAAAAAAAAAAAGTATGTACAAATGTGGTAAGGAATGAGTTCTTGCTCAATGTCAAAAGGCAAATAAGGAAGAGAGAAAGTATGCAATAAAAACAACAACAACAACAACAACCCAAGGATACCTTTGTTGTCGTGAAGGGTGAAATTGGAGCTGCTGGCTACTTCTGGGGCCAAAGCGAATGAGAATTTGTGCCCACCAAAAGCATCATCTTTGTCAACTGCACTTAGAGTCTGGATGAGCTAGGAAAGTAAAAAAAATATTGTTATTTTATATTTACTTATGGCGCACAGACCAATATCTACACCATGTTCTTATTCATCAGAAATCATTAATAGGCTGGAAGTAATCAATTAATAACAACAAACAAGATAAAATAAATAGTGATTGATAAGGGTATTTTTATTGTATACTAATACAATAAATACTATACTATACTATTATATCTTTCCTCCGAATAGAACACTTTTCCCATGAAAACTGGGAACTTTTTTTTGGGGGGGGAGGCTTTCACTGTTGCTTTTATGTTGGTAATGTAATTAGAGAGGGATTTATTAATCCCCCAATATGCTCCCATGTTTCAGGCATCACTGAAGGTCAGATATTAACATATCTCTCTCAGACAGATGATTTTGCTACCTACTCTTCTATGTCTCTTTTTCTTCCATTCGATCATGTCCGATGCTCAGAGTCTGCCTGGACTAGTTCCTTAATTTTCTTAGCCAGGTATTTTTCAGAAGTGGTTTGCCATTGCCTGCATCAGAGAGCTGAGAGAGAGAGGGATTGGCTCCAGGGCACCTGTCTGGCTTTGTTCCTAAGGCCGGAATAGGATGGTTTCCAGTTTCTAGCTTCATGTCTTAAGTACTACACCTGTCTGGCTCTTGTTATATGTTTACTTCTCTGAAAATACTATGTACCTGCACATTTGTGTGTGCATGCCAGTAATGGCTTTCAAATCCCATTGCTACCAGTTCGCTTGTGGCCATGTGCTCACGCGCAACACTTCTGCGCATGTGCAGAGATGTCCGGGCAGATGGGTGGAGCCTCATGTCGCTGCTGCTATTGGTTCACCCAATCTGGGGCAAACTGGTAGCAACCTACCATGGTGCACGCATGCACAAATGCACACACAGAAACACCACACTATAACAGTAGGATTGAGGATAAACAATCCCTTCCCCACTGCAAAATAAAAGGACTTGCAGATTTTCCATAAGTTGAAGACTTATGGAGGGGGGAAATCAATTGTTATACCAATCACAATTGGAGCCCTGGCTGGCAGCAATACCTAAAGGATTCCCTTGATATTTGGAAATATTGAATTGATCAGATTGGAACATCTTTATATTATTATATTACTTTATATTATATTACACAGACAAAAAAATAATACTGTGCTTAGAATTGTCCACAGGTAGTCCTCAACTTAAAACCGTTCAAAGTTACAACAGTGACCATTCAAAGTTACAAGAACAATGACAAATGTGACGCATGGCCATTTTTCACACTTACAACTTTTGCAGCTTCCCCATAATCATGTGATAAAAATTTCAGATGCTTGGCAACTGGTTCAAACTTATGACCGTTGCTATGTCCCAAGGTCATGTGATCGCCTTTTGTGAACTTCCGACAAGCAAAATCAATGGGGAAGCCAGATTCACTTAACAACCAGGTTACGAACTTGGCAACTGCAGTGATTCAGTTACCAACTGTGGCAAGAAAGGTCACAGAACGGGGCAAAACTCACTTAACAAATGTCTCACTTATCAACATAAATGTTGGGCTCAATTGAGGTCATAAGTTGAGGACCAACTGAATATCCTTGGTCAGGACGTGGATTATTATATATATTTTTGCCAGTCTCTGTTTATGAATAAATAGAAGATTGCACATAAAATAATACTAACTGGTTGTTTGGATTGCTGAATAACCAGAGTTTGGACCTGGTGATATTTGTTCCATTAAGGTTGCAGATTATATATATATACTCACCACTGGCTTATCAAAAGGGAGAGAATTTTCCGTCAAAAGGCGCAGACAAAGGGCAGAACGGCAGAGATTGAAACAAAGTGCCGACAGAGCCATCTAAACCATGCAAAATGCCCAAATTGCAGTTTGGGCCAAGAGACGACAAGAGTCAATTTCATTTACCATTTCTGACAGCTCCTTGCAACACAAAAGGCACAAAACACCCGACATTTCTTCCTTTCAAAAACACAAACTGCTAACCTGCTCAGCTCTTGCATTTTCACAGACGAAGGTCTCATAAAACATGACAAACTCTGGGGCGTTGTCATTCACATCCAGGACTTTAATAAATACTGGGACTTGGCTGCTTTCTTTTGGGTTGTCTGTAATAACACAAAGGGAAGGTATTTCAACAGGAGGACAAAGAGCTTTGCTTGTTTGTGGGTTTGTTTGTTTTTTTTGCTTTTTCAGGGAGCAAGACATTTGTGAAGTGAATTCAAGCGATGAGTGATAACATTCTTTTACTGAGAGTAGCAGAAATACCCAGGACTGGCAATTTATTGTCTGAGGGATAACAGAAGCAGAATGGACTAGCAGATGAATGGATAGTATGTTATTTACTGCCCCTAAGTGTGACATGGCATACAATCCTGTCCTTCAAAGAATGAGAGCAGTTAAGTCTTGGCCTATCTCCTCTCCTTTTCGGCATCTGCTCCTTGAGATAGCTTGCCTCATTCTTTATAATAATATGACTGGTGCAAATTCCATCTTATGATTCCGCTTTCTCTTCCATCTGTAAAATTCTCTGATATAATGTCACCAAAGACATTGCCACCAATCCATCACACTATCTTCCCCTCATCTAGATTACTTCTATTGCTGCTACTACTGCAAAGGAAAGAAAGAAAGAAAGAAAGAAAGAAAGAAAGAAAGAAAGAAAGAAAGAAAGAAAGAAAGAAAGAGAGAGAGAGAGATTGTGAAACTCAGTCTAATGCCCATTCCTAACCTTCTGCTTGTCTGCTATGATATGCTTAAAGAAATGAACCAGATTCGCTTTTGGCTGCATTCTTTTGGTGGAAAGGAAATGCAGGGTTGCAATATTTTTTCACCCTTCTCTCTCCTCGCGCGCAGGGCTTTCTTTTCCAGGCATCCAGGCCATTCTTTAGGGAGAACGGCAATTACTAGGTGTCAGTAGTGAATGGGTAGCATTTTTAAAGAGCATTTTTCTTTGCCACTTGCTAACCTTGAGAGCAACCCCACAGCTCCACAGAGAAAGCTTTGGAAGGTTCAGCCAAAGTCTATCAATTATTTAGTGTCAAAGAAAAGGATTAATCTATGTGATGAAGAAACACATTTTATCTGGAGCTTGTTCTCTCTTAACAGTGATTTACACAATTGGTCTCTCCAGGCCTTTTTCATAATGTGATTATTTTTACTTAGCAGTCTCCATACATTATTGTTATCTTCTACAGTCTTTCACTAGGAGAGGGAAAGCCCACTAAATCCCTGTTGGTGATTTTTCATAAGCCTGGCTGAAAAAAAAAATGTCATGGCAGAGTTGGTTCAAACTGTGCTTCAAGCTGGTTTCATTCATAAGAATTATCCATCTGTAGGATCAATGATGTCAATGCTGGTTTGCATGTTCTATATTGAGCCACTGTGTTGACTGGGTCATGGCAAGCTATGCTTCTCTTTTCAGATAAATGGATGCCGTGCACACCACCAAAAATCTGGATCTCATAGTCAAAGAACAGCAAACAAGTCTCAGATGAGAAGATGCCTATATTTTTCACGAGAAATGAAATATTCCTGAGCCATGACATTCCTCTTGATCTCTCTTTTCCCATATTTCATCCCAGCGAGTTCCCAAAGTAGCTACTAATCTGATATTTTATTTGCTATACCAAACTTCTATGGGAATTCTCAACATCTGGAAGAGGCTTACTAACATCATCATAAATCCTGGGAAGTAGTCACTGAGACTCTAGTAATATGGCAGAACAAAATTGACCCCAACTGAATGGCATGCCAGATTCCTTATGCAAATCCCAACATGAAGCAGTGGTTCCAGGGGGTTTCTTTGGCTTATTTTGCAGAAAATATGTGGTACCACATGATGCTCTGTTTGAGCCAGGAGCTCATGCTTGGCAAGTATCAGAGTTTTCGGAAAAAGCATATTTGATTAAATAAAGTTTAAAACTCTCTATGCTTATTCATACATAAATTCATATTAGTATAAGAACATCATTGATATACATATAGTTTATTTTACTTCATGCTTAATCACATGGCCATTAGCAGGAACCCTGCAAGCATAAACCGAAACATCTAGATAGAATTGGGCTTCATTTTCATGTGCGTCCTTGTTCTTTGTGCATAGGATTGCATTTTATGTGTATGGGTGTAGTAAATATAAACTCATTAGAACAGAAATGTTGCAATGTCAAAGATGATAGCATGAAACTATACATCTTGCTTTCTAATTTAATTTTCATGCACAGATGGATGATTTCTCAAATCTCAGTACCTATGAAATAAAATTTGTCTTCTGCATCACTAGGACAATTTTTTATTGTCTGAAATGGTCTAGGCTTCTTACCAGAGCAGGAGGTTGGACTAGAAGAACTCCAAGGTCCCTTCCAACTCAGTTATTCTGTTATTGACCATGGTTACAGTAAGAAGGGGAAAGTTATTTTGGGAGAGGAAAAGAGTTGGATCTACATCGTCTACAATTTACCGCCTTAGAAAGATTAAGACCAAAAGTCCAGCAACAGAATCAAGCTTACAAACGGGTCATGATTCGTGCAAATTCAAATAGTATAAAAATTCACTTTAGTGAAATTTATTAAATCACACCAGTCATATTTAACACAATGCAAAATTCAGTTAGTTCAAGGCTACTAGCACACATGCATTTATGGGTGAAGCCTGAAGGTGCTGATCATTGTTTATGCGAAAGGGACAAAAAGGAAGCCTCCACCTTTCAGGAAAGCTCAAAAACCAAGTCTCTCTTTGAAGAACTACAGCAGCATATAGTAAACAGCAGGTATGATTTGGAAACAAGTTTGTTCTATTCTACTGTTATAATATACATTTCATTAATGAGCATATACTAATTCATAATTAAATATTTTAATTGCCCATGAATATCCAGCTGGAACCAATTGCTGTATTTCTCACAGAAGTATCACCTTGAATAGTTCGCATTTGACAATTTCGTGGGATTCAATTATCGCACTAGTGAAGACCTGCCTGCACTATGGAAGTGTATTCCAAGTTTCCTCTATTTATTAGCAACTCTTACACGGTTCCTCTTCTTGTTACAATAGAAGCATGGCTTTAAGATATAGAATACTTACGAGGAGAATTGGAATGTGATGGAAAGTAAGTTACATGGAATATTTATTTATAGTGAATATCAAAAAGAAAGAAAAAATGGTCACAAAATCAGAATACAAAACACCATGACCAGATTCCATTTCCTTTGCACAGCTTTTCTCCAGCTTACAACTCAGTGGCTGACCTTAAAAGATTTCCTCCACTTATTCCAGAACATATAACTATCTCCTCTCTTTTCCTTTTCTAGCAAAACTAGGAAAACATTTATCTGGACTGGCCTGAACTGGCCTGCCAAGGAGGGGTAGGTTAGATTACTTAAGTGGCAGTTTCTATTTTCTTATTCCTTTAATTCTATGGAACACACACAGTTGTCATTTTTATTGGCTTGTTTATGTGAGGCCTACTAAGATTCTGTTTTCCTTCCATCTTTTCTTTCCCCTACACATGCCTGACCTTCTTGTCTTTCCTCGCCACTTTTGAGGGGACGACCCCATTAGTAGTGCAGAAAGATTCCTGAAGTATTCATTGTCACATTTCTTTATAGCTCCTTCTGTCTTTCTGTTGAAATTGGATTACTATTTCTAAGGCCTTTCAGTATCTATCCATTGATTCATTTCATTTTATTCATTCATATTTATTTTGGTCATTAATGCTCAAAACTTAACAGACTTTTCTTTTTGCTGACTTATTGCAGAGGTACAAACAAGGGTGGCTCTCTCATAAATTAATTACAATTTTTCTCTCTGAGCATATACCATCCTATTGTTGCCAACACTTGCAGTTTTTCTTGGCTACTGGTCTCTACACTTAGTCCTCCACGTACAACTACAACTGGAACCAGAATTGGTAATCAAGACAGTTTTTAAGTGAGTCACACTTGATTTCATGACCTTTACAGATTAACAGAGCTGGAAGGGACCTTATAGGTCATCTAGACTAACCCCCTTTCTGTTGTTATGAGTTGTTAAGTGAATTACGTGGTTGTTAAGCAAATCTGGTTTCCTCTGTTGACTTTGCTTGTTGGAAGCCAAGTGGGAAGGTTGCAAATGGTGATCACATGACACATAGATGATCCAGACACATACTGGTTACCAAGCATCCAAATATTGATTGCCTGACCATGGGGATGTTACAATGGTTGTAAGTGCAACAACCAGTAATAAGTAAGTTTTTTTTTTCATTTGACTTTGAACGGTTGCAAAACAAATTGTTATAAGTCAAGGACTACCTGTATGTTGCAAGTCAAGGACTACCTGTATTTTAGAGCAAGGCTGCCCTCTTTTTTCCACCCTACAGCAAAGGAACAATGCTTCGGTGCCTTCTTGGATCTTTGCATGATTTCACCCTGTGTAGGGGTAGGTATTACAGCTACTATTTTACAGTGCTGGAAAAACTGCTTCAAAAACATTGTTCTTGTTGTTAAGCAAAGCCAGTGGAACTTTGTTAATCTAGTCTGGAATATTTCTTCATCTCACCCCAGTAAGAAAAGCTGCACCAGTGATACAGTTTCACCATTCAAGTAACTTGCACAAAAGGGAGAGCTTTTGGTGAGGTATAGCAAGAATGTAATAAAAGGTCCCAAATGTGCTTTTTTTCAAAAGGCAACTGGACTTTTCACTTCTCATCCAAGAAGCTTCTTCAGCTCTGTAGTAAAGGGCTACAATGAAGGGAAAACCTGGACACCGTAGTACGTTCAGATTGTCCTGATTGCAAGAGACATTACATCAAAATCCCAAAGGTGCCTTTTTCAAGGGGCAATTGGACTTTCTGGCTTTTCTTTGAAGACATTTCGCTTTTCATCCAAGAACTGACTGGATGGTGGGAAGAAACATCTTGGAAACATCCTCATTTCAGACATTCTCTGAAATGTCTTCAGAGAAAAACCAGAAATTCCAGTTGCCTCTTGAAAAAAAAGCACCTTTGGGACAACCATGACCTGGGTGATTGGGAATCTCCATAGACATTAATCGAAATGCAAGAGTGCAACCAAGCCACATCCTATTCCTTTGCAGAGAATTTGCAGCTGAACTACAAAGCTAGGATCACATTTGGATTGGTAAGGGAGAGAGAAAGAGAGAGAGAGCCCTCATTTCATCCTACTTTTATTGTTGCCTTTCATTTATTTTAGGGCAATTTCTTTGTTTGACTATTGCAAGCCATTCAATACCTTCCAGAGTCAGGCAGCATGCAAGTTTAAATTACGATAATGATGACAGTGATGATGATTAATCGATCTGACAGCCTTCATTTTACCTATGTATGACTTCCTGGTATGAAAAAGGGGTCTCCCTATTTAAGCACACAGAAAAAGAAATCAATTTCACAGCGTACATATAAGAGACTACACAATATTCCATTTCATCCCTTCTGCAGTGAAAGTACATGTGGAAGGTGGTGGGTTTTTATTTCTTCACACAAAGCATTAATTTTCGAGAAATACTACCCAGTGGTAAAACTACATCCTGACTTTTCAGTGACTCCAAGCTTGGTTTTCCTATGTTTACACCAAGTGGCTGGTTGGACTTCATTATACACCAAGTATTTCCATAGATCAGAGGCAGTGAGACCTATGTAACCAACATAAAATAAATTACCTCCCTATGATAAATGGTTCTATTAGCAATCCAGATTGTTAAACTCCGATAGAACAGAATAGAGGGAGCACCAGCCCATTCATTCTCCCTCCGGCAGATACCAAGTTGTAAATAGGTTATTTTGTGTGTAAATAACACATTAAAACTCAGCATTAGCTGTGGCTTTTGATAAAGAGGAAATTGTTCCAAATAAATAATCCAGGACAGGAATGTAAAATAAGCCAGATTTAATAGTGCATGCCTCCCGTTGCCGTGTTAAACATGACTAAAATGATAAACCCCAGAATATACTAATAGTAAACCATGCTCTGACATCAAAGTAATGAGGCCATATTTTAACCCAGCTTTAGAAATGCTAAAATTAGTCTTGACAGAGCCAGACATGGGGTGGGGGGAAAAGTGCTGCCAAGATAAACACCATCAATTTGCCAACTTGGTATTTGTGTCATGAGGGGTGCATAGCATTATGGGGGTACAAGATGGTGTTTTCTTGGATTCGATAACAAGGCGCTTGACACTTTGAAACAAGTGTGTGCTGAAAAATTGTACAAATAGGTATAAATTCATGACAATTTCCAGTTCCACCAGCTGGAATATTCAAAGAGATTTCAAATTCAGATTCTATTTTGAATGTGAAGTTGTTCTTTAAATGTGAACAGTTTAGCTGTGGTATCTCTTGCTAGCATTAATCTTGGCAAGCTTCAGATAAGACGTCTCATAAAACATAATTGCATAGAAGCCATCAAATTCTATGAGATCAAGAAATCCTATCTAAAGATTGATTATGTGCCATCAAGATACTGTCGACTTTTAGCAACCACATAGATACACCTTCTCCAGGATGATCTTCCCCTAATCAGGCCCTTTAGGTTTTCCAATGGTATACCCATTGCTGTTGTAATTAAGCCCATCCATCTGTTGGTGGTCTTTCTCTTCTTCTCTTTTCTTACATCTTTCCCAGTATCATAGACAACTCAAAAGAGCTACTAGACCTTTGCTAATGTATATAAAATATGATGATTTAAATCTGGTCATTTGTACCTTCAATGAAAATGCTAGGTTGACATGTTTCATAGTCCACCTGTTCATTTTCTTGCCTATCCATGGTATACTCAGAAATCTTCTCTAACTCCCAAATTCAAAAGTATCAATATTCTTCCTCTTCTGCTGCTTCAAAATGCAAAGTTTGCCTTCCACACATCGCATCTCCTTCACCTTGAGGTCTTTCAACTCTTTGTATCAATTATATAGTCATGTGATTGCTGTGTATTCCATCTGCTACTGTCCATGTATTGTTCAGTGGTTTAAAGACTGGATTAGCAACAAAGAAATAATTCTACTCTCTAACTGCAAAAATATCCTCTTGCTTACATGATCTGTTGATTTCAGATCAAATTTGATCATAAATCAACTTTATCATCTGCTGCATCAGTAGTTGGAAAATAAACATAATTGTCATATCTTGTTTTTGCCCAAAGTAAGACATTACCTGCTAATAAGCCCAATTGGGCTTTTGAGCACATGGCGATAAGTCCAAGTTCTTATTTCAGGGTTCAAAAAAATATAAGACAGGGTCTTATTTTTCGGGAAACATGGTATTAAAAGGTTCTGCAAGGTCTAATATAATATTATTCAAACACTGATTGCATTGGGCCCAAGTATTGTCCTTGCTATTTCCTTTCCAATGTGAAAGCAATACCACTCCATCTTGTTTTGATGTCTCAAGTAGTAAAGAGTATGATATGGCTGTAAGGGTCCATTTCAATTCTGATGCCTAAGATGTCAATGTCTAGTTGATTTATTTCCTCTTTCACTTTGTTTAGCTCATTTCAATGCTTCCACGGTTCACATTCCCACTGTAATTCTGTTTTCAGATTTTTCTTTCCCTGCATGGCAACAACACCTCACGAAGGCTTTAATCTAATAATGGCGCAAACAAATCCAACTCCAACAAATCCCAAGCCCAGTAGCAAATTGAGTGCCATCTGTCCTGGGGAAATCAACTTCTATATCATTAATCACTTTACCTTAATCATTCATTTGGTTTTCTTGGTAAAATATGAGTGGTTTACCATTGCTTTAGCCTATATACAGTAGAGTGAACTGATTCCGTTTTTGGTTGACAATGAACAGATTGTCTGTCTCCAGCATCTTCCTATGTGACGGCCAGCAATATAGATGACTACCTGCTTTCAGTGGGCACCTTGGGTGATTCTGTTGGGTGACCCTAACCCTGACTTCCCACCATCCAGTAAGAGCTGAAGAAGCTTCTTGCAGGAGAAGTGAAACGTCTTCAAAGAAAAGCCAGAAAGTCCAGTTGCCTCTTGAAAAAAAGGATCTTTGGGACTGAGTGCAATACTATATCAAGGATTATGTCATTTGTAGTCGCTCTGTTTTCATCTAGGTAGATTTATGCCTTCAGTTTAACCACATGTGAGAGCTTGTGATTCTATGGAATCCTAGATTCTGTGCAGCCCAAAATATGAGTCTGGCATTAGTAAAGTCACATATGTATACATAAAGTTATGTATGGCAAGGTCTGGCAACCTAAAGCCTTGGAACATATCATTGCAACTCCCAGAAATTTCCAACACCAGTGCTGAAATCTAGCACAATCTTGGGGGTATCTGCATCATTCTATGTATATGTGTGTGTGTGTGTGTGTGTGTGTGTGTGTGTACGTACATACGTATGTACTACTTGCTTGCTTGCTTGCTTGCTTGCTTGCTTGCTTGCTTGCTTGCTTGCTT
>JANHFP010004778.1:328777-339980 GCA_032468135.1 Calamaria suluensis
GTTGGCAGAAGCTGGGACAAGTAATGGGAGCTCACCCCATTACATGGCACTAGGGATTCGAACCGCTGAACTGCCAATCTTCCGATCAATAAGCTCAGTTGTCTAACCCGCTGAGCCACCGTGTCCCTGTGCTGAAGGCAAAGAGGTAGAGATAAGTAAAAATTGAACCTTGGGACTGCAATCAGGCATTACAAAATCCCATTAAAACTAGTTGGTCTGAATGGACACCTGAGGTGTCATCACCATCTCCTTCCAGGTCCTCAAACCCAGGCTATGCTCAAAGTAAAGCTATTCCGAATTGCTCGGATGAACCACGCTCTCAACACTTATTCTATTTAACTCTACACACTTATTATAAATAAATAACAACAAATTATGAACTGACCACAACATCAGCAGGTTTCTCAGTCTTAAGAGATACTTTTAAACTGCCTCCTGAAATCTGAAATGGTTCTTCTTCAATCTAGCTGATTCTGATGGTGTATCATGCAAGGGCTATCCAGGACATTTTTTTTCAGATCAGCCAAGGCTGCCCTAGGCTCTTGTGTGAGTGTTACTAATGTGTGGAGTTAAGAAAAAGTAAAGTGTTCTTTGCTGTTATCCAGCCTATTTCTTCTTCTTTATCCCTTGTTCAGTTTTAAATCGGCAACAGGCAACAAGCCTTTTGCCATTTTTCTTACAAAACCCCAGAGCTTTGCTACTGCCGTAGCCGAACCTCAAAATAAATACACTTTTTCAATTAGGTTGGATGCTTAGGTTCGACCACTAAATTTTCCCTTAATTTATAGCTGGATAGTTTATTTAATTTGGACCCAAAAATTCTTTTTAACCTCTTGAATCTGTATATTCATGGAACTGTTTTATTCATATATAATATAATAACCACGTTTCTAAATCTAAATATTGAGTTATTATCATAATCTGCCATCTAGTGGGCAACACAAAGTATTTCAATATGATGCTTTAAAAAAAAAAAAGGGGGGGGGGAGCCAAGAAGATTGCTGAAAAGATGGAGGGATTAAAAAAACAATTCTAACTGAACAAAACAAAAAAGTCGAGTGACTTTCTTCAAATTGAGGCCCTGTAGATATATAAGATATATATGGCATCCATCATCCAGTGGTTATGCTGCCTGAGAATGAGGGATACTCAGTTGCAGAGTGTCAGGTTGACTAAATATCATAGAAGATGCCAAGCTGAATGTGTCTCTCTCAATGATAGACATCTCAGCATGGAGACTCAAATATTCTCAAATAATATATTTGGAGATGACAAATCCTCTGAGAAAGCTTTAGTAGGTATGTTAGAGAACTGAAAGCATTGTCCATTCAGACATTGTTTCAGAAACATGGAGGAGCAGGGATGAAGGACAAGTACAAATTCCTAGAACATCCAACTAATTTGTTGTTCAAGAGGTTTTGAAACTTCAAGATGCTTAGAAATTCCTTAGAATCAAATGTATTGATACATTTGTGACTAGGCATATTCTCTAAGCCAAGAGAGAAAATATATACTTGATGACCAACATCAAAGTACATAAATTATGAGATTTGCATCATGACATGTTTTTTGTTTTGTCATATCTTTGCCCAAGGTCCGGTCAGAAAAGGAAAGACAAGTGGAAAAGTGAATCCATCTTATCTCAAGGAATTTTTCTTGTTACAGTGATAGGAAGTCAGTGATTCTCCAGTTGCTACTGGAGTACAGTTCCCATTCTCTCTGGTTAATGCCATGATAGATGTAGATGACAAAGAAAGGGCAAACACCACTGTTAAATTACCTCAGTTATTTACAGTATTCTTTTAAGGGAATAAGAGATTTCCAAAAGGTTTCCAGTCACTCAAAGCAATTTCATTCTTCATCTGTAAAGCCTAGAGCAGGGCTTTCAAACTGGCAGCCCACAGGTCAGATGCATCACACACAGGCCACGCCCACCCCAGTTCAGCAAATGGAAAGAAGGTCGTGAAGCGTCACGTGACGGCAATATGACACGGCAAGTTTGACACCCGTGACTTAGAGTAACTAAGAGGTTACTGAAAGAAAAGGCTGGCTCCTTCCCAAACATACAGTACATATTTTTAGTTTACTTCATAGGATTCCCCTCCTTTTTCTTGCCCATGGGTTGCACTGTTAACTACTAAACATTTGACCAATAGAAAAGGTGGTTTCCTCTTTGGCCAAGGAATGAGAGAGAGATGCGCCCTTGATAGACAAAGGACAGGGTAGACCAAAGTCTTATGGCTCAATTGTTGGGGAAGGTCCCAAATTCAACATCTCCAGACAGATTAGAAGTTCAGGTCCCAGGTTGAAGTCATCAGTACTAAGCAAGATGAGCTACAGAGGGGGACTTCCTGTATTTCCTAATCTAACCTAGAGGGTGGGCATGGAAGAACAACCCTATAATTGTCCTAGGCATGATTGTTCTGTCTCGTGGCATGGTCCTGATGCTCTTGCAATTGGCTTCCTCAATATCTTGTTTCCAGTTCCCAGGTGGGTTTGCAATACTGAGATCCCAGTGCTAACTAGAGGGTCATTTCCAGGTCAGCCAGATGTTAACAACTAAATTCAGTCACAGCTCATTTCTCTGAATACATGTTATGTGCTGGGGAACATTTTATATGCTCTCTCTCTCTCTATCTATCCCCCCCTCTCTCTTTTTCTCAGAGCTCTATGGAAATTTAATCTTACTTTTGTCCAGATGTAGAAGTTATTCTCATCCTAGTGAATTAGCAACATATGGGCTGAGCTCCTAGGCAGTTTCTTCAGAAGAGATTTGGAAATGACTGCATGTGCCAAAGAATTCACTTTCTTACCTTGGCTTTCCAAAGGTTACTTTCTCTTTGACAGAAACAGTCTTGCTGTGCAAGGAAGTAATGGCATCAAGCCTGCTGCCTCCTAATGGATTATGTGTAAGGCAATCAATCAATTTAATATTGCTCCAGATTTTATTTTTTAAAAAAGTAATATCAAAATATATTGTTCTTCTTAACACATAACGGTTTAAGGTACATGCTAAAATGAATTTTAAATCTAAGGAATGAAAAGTTCAGGTAGAGGCCTAAATAGAAACTTGGGATGAAAAGAAATTGAGCATCATTTTAAGAAAACAGAGCAGATATTTAGCGGGTAAAACTTTTCCTGGGACGTTAGGACGGGATGCTAAAGTTGCAGTTTATGAGTGCCAGGAGTTGCAGCTTTCTCATTCCTGCTTTAGCCCCATGCTTCCTACTATAACTCCCATAACCCTTGGCTTGCATCTAGTTTTCTGATTGAACAGTGCTTCAAATCTTGAGGAGCCTCCAATTTTATAAATCACCAACAGATGGCAGCACTGATGGGATTAAAACCTGATATGTTCTTTACGGGTTTCTTTCATTCATAGGAAGTTGCTGTGAGAAAAGCTAATTTCAAGAATAAAGTGCCTGTTCAATTTATTAAAACATCATATTTAAAATAGCGCTATGGAGATGGAGGTGTTAGTTTCCTGGATATAAGAATGTACACAAATTTCAGTCTAGCAGAATGTGCTGGTGAATTGATATGCTATACATAGGTCCACTAAGCATAAGTGTTTTAGAAATCTTGACTTGGTCACAATTTAGGTGAGATGAAAAGTCCCAGGACTTGTATAGAGGATACCAATTGAGCACATAAGCTTTCCTAAAATTATTGGATCTATAGGCAGCCACGCTGTGTGTTGAATTGTAAAGGCTGTCACTTGCTTCACCATAATGTCATGACACAATGTACTATAGATAGACAGACAGACAGACAGACAGACAGACAGACAGACAGACAGACAGACAGACAGACAGACAGACAGACAGACAGACAGCATGTCTTTATTATAGGTGGAAAAAAGAATGACCCAATGAATTGTGCATTGTCTAATGATTTTTAAAAGTGGAAAGGGGTCAGATAAACCAGAGGTTCCCAAACTTGTCAGCTTTACGACTTGTGGACTTCAACTCCCAGAATTCTCCAGCCACCTCTGCTGTCTTAAACCTGACAGGTTTGGGAACCTCTGAGATAAACACATTGCTGAAAGGCTGACAGACCTTTCATCTCCCCTTACTTCTACCAAACAAAATCAAGGTGGGCATCTCTTGAGTTTCTTTTTCACCCCCTCTCTTTTCTAGGGCTAAGTTGATGTTTACTTAACAGTTCCTTCATTTTTTTTCTTCAAGGTTACCTCCCTGCTCTGCCGTTATATTCTACAGTAAATATTTTAATCAGGTTACTTAGCAATGAGGGGGAAAACAATGTGAACCTAAACGAACGTATATAAGCTGGCATCTAAAGTTCAGATTATTAAGTGGTCTCCTAATATTGAATTCCAGTGATAAAAAGATTTTTCAAATATGAAGAGAGGCAGGTTTTACAGACTATTTTATCATTGACAAGAAAGAGTATCTTTCCAAGGTTGTAATAACTTTATTTTTCTGCCGGTCATAAAACAATGCAGCATATCTTTCCATTGTCGAGCTATTAATTTTCAAAACCATTGTTCTATAATTCAGGGAAGATGGAGATTTATAAAAACCAGAGTGTTTTCCAGAGCAAAATAATTTTTGCCCCCCAGGGAGGCTCAAATCCAGACCATATGAAGCCATGTTGCATTTTGAGCACATCTCCCAAAAATTCTGAATCTGATCACCGCTCCCATAAAAGACACATAAGGATCCAGAGATACAACACATTATTTGTTGGGAATAATTACATTTTAAATCTGCAGAAATGTAGCTACAGTTGCCAATGGCATCTGTGCATTTCAGTTCCTTGTTTCGTGCTTTCTGATGCCCTTGAACAGCTCATTTAATATATTCTAACAACATTTTATGAATAATTATTATAGGACTATTTTATGAATTATTATTATTATAAGACTATTTTATTAAATTATGCAGTATGAATGAAATTTCCAACATATAAAGCTGCTGTCCTATGTCAAAAGGATGTGAAGAGGGTGCTTTTATAGTAATAATAATAATAATAATAATGATTATTGTTGTTGTTGTTGTTGTTGTTGTTATTATTGTCTACATTCTGACCAAACTTTCCAGAAAATGAATTATCTGCTATTTTTCAAGTTTGTGATCTCACAATATATTAAACAAGGACAAAGGAATCAATACAGAAGGAGGAAGAATTCAATTCATCATAACATAGCTGAATTTTTAATAGCTTCTAACTGGTAATGGCTATCAGAAACACTAATTCCAAAATGGCCTTGAAGTTATATCTCTGGTAGGCAAAATTTGCCATTCTTTAGCTAAGAAAAAAAAAGATATGCATCATATTAGGAACTTAAACTTTAGAAAGAATGTTTTATTCCCATGATGGTGAACCTATGGCATGTGTGCCACAGGTGGCACATGCAGCTATAGCGATGGGCACACGAACTCAGCAAAAAATGGGCCTTCCAGTCTTACTGGAAGTTGGGAGATGGGCCATTTCTGGCATCCAGATAGCCTCCAGGGAGTGAGGAAGACAGTTTTCACCCTCCCCAGGCTCTTAGAAAGGCTCTGGAGCCTGGGGAGAGCAAAAAATGGGCCTACTGGGTCCATCACATGCCAAAAGCGTGGGGACCATGGGTGTGCCACACATGCAGGAACGGGGGTGGGGTGCATAGAATTGTGGGTGTGGGCATGTGCTTCCCCCACTTTTGGCTCGTGATGGCAAAAAGGTTGACCATCACTGTTTTATTCTGTCTTCTCAATGGAGTAAATGGGAGTGGCAGAGAACAACTCACTAAAGCTGTCAAGATCCCTACTTGCTATCAGATCAAGACTACGAGCCCTGTCACATTGCACTTATCTTAGGTGGTTGGGCCTATACATAGCCTTTTTATTTATGAAATGAAGGTTATAATAATAAGGCCTGAGAAACCCTGACTACCAGGGTATTCACCAGCAGTAGGCCCCTAGTTAGAAAGTCCTACATCTTACCCCTATCAATGTAACTATTTTCATTAATAAATCAGTGAGAATGCTAGGTTTGTAATATAGGTCTAGGCTGAGAATGTATGGAGAAAAACACAGCCCTTGTCACAACACTGTAGGAGATGTTTCAGTCTCTTACCAGATGTTTCAGTCTCTTACCAGATGTTTCAGTCTCTTTCAGATGGAATACAATCCTATTTCCCCTCCCCTCCTTATTGCTGTTGTTGTTAATCATTTAAATCATGGGACTTCCGCTTCCAGCAGTGACCAGTGATGGCGGACCTGGGCTGAGCTCCCACCCCAGTGTCTGATTTTGCCCCCCTGGTGGGCCCCTTGGGGCATAGGTGGTCCAGAAACGACGCCTGCTGCAGGGCGGGTTGTCAGGGGCACCCTGGTTCATCTCGGGGCCAATGCCTGCCTCGTCCAGGCACCGGAGGGTGAACGGTGCACAGCGGGCCGCTAAATGGTGGTCCGTTGACCGCACCACTCAGCTGGCCGCATCGGAGGCATCAAAGGAAAAGAGAGGGAGCTGCAGAGGGCAATGAGGAGCTTCCCTACTGGAGAGCAGAGAGGAGAGGTGACTTTGGATTAAAACTTTCTTTTTTCTTGCTGCTGCATGGAGAAAGGGAGGGGTGGAGGGTTCCCCCCTGACTAAAATGCAGAAAAGGCTTCCTTTACCTCAAGGATGAGAGAGGGAAGGAGAGCCTGGAAGATACGCTGCTGAAAATTGGACTTGGAGAGGGGTTGGCTGCTCCCCCCCTTCTTTTTGGGTGGGCAATAAAGAAGGATTTCCCCTTCTTTATTGAAAAAAAAATTACATCACTTCCTGATTCGACTTCCTGGTGGTGAACCGGGTACCCTCTAAGAACTGGATTTACTGTCTCTGGAGGAGCTCCCCCTGGTGGTGACTTTGAGATTTTCCCTTGGAATAAATACTGTGGACGGTTACTTTTGTATACAAGAACTTCCCTTGGAAACTTCTCATCTCTGCAAGTATTGACAATGGATAAAATCACAGAAATGTTGCAGAGGTTGGAGCTGGGACAAGCTGACATGAAGAAAGGACAGATGGAGATACAAAATTCAATGAGAAAAGAAATGGCTGACATGAAAGAAGAGATTAAGAAGGACCTTGCAGTTTTTAAAAATGACTTGAACAATGTACAAAAAATAGTGGATGAAAATAAGCAGAGAATGGGAGGTTTGGAAAGGGAGGTGAGGGGTATCCAGAAGGGAGAACGAAATTTAGAAAATGCAATTTTGAATATTGAAATGGAAGGAATGTCTTTTTTCCTTAGGTTTCAGAACATAGAAGAACAAGATGGAGAAGATATCAGAAATATGATGTGTATAATGTTGGCAGAATTTATAGGGAAAGGGGAAGAGAAGCTTAGATGGGACATTGATAGGGTAAATTCATTTTATGCAAAAACACACCGTGTGCCTAGAGAAATTCATGTGAAATTTTTGAGGAGAGAGACAAGGGATGAAGTACTCAGAGTCCAGAAGGGGAGGGCACTAAGGTACAGAGGCAAAGGCATAACTATTCTCAAACAGATTCCAAGAAAGATACGGGAAATAAGATAGAAATACTATTTTTTGTCTGAGAAATTGTATCTTAAAGGAATCAGGTTTGGTTGGTTGGTGCTGGAAGGAATGCTGATTTTAAGGGAATAGAATAAGAATAAATACTATTATGGAGGCGGAAGCCTTTATAAAGGAACACGGAGCCCATCTTCTAGAAGGAGAACATCTTCTAGAACATCTTCTAGAAGGAGAAGACGTAGGAGTCGAAGAGGGGGAGGTTGTGGATGAACAAAGAGAGGAAGCTGGGGAGGAAGCCGGGCCTGCCTTGGGGGTGGAGGGGAGGAGTGGTGTCGCCCAAAAGGCTAAGATCCAAAAAGAAAAAAATAATGGATGTAGAAGGAAAGATTGAATAAAAGCAGGAACAAAATAATTGAAGCAATTAAAAATAATATATGTTGATGTAATTTTATACTGAGTAATATAATCTTTGCGCAAACCAGTGGGAAAATGATAAGACTTTGTTAAAAGCTATATGCCTTTGTATGCTACACTGTTGTAAGAAAATTTACAATCCCACTTACCCTACCCTACAACAAAAAATGTTAAAAAACCAATAAAACTTTTTTATTAAAAAAATAATAATAATAAGACTTGGCTTTCCAGGCAAAACAACAAAATGGTATTAGAGATAAGTAGGAAAGATCCAGATAAAGAAACACTGCTGCACATGCAACACACACAATACACTCATGAAATGCATCCAAATGTTTATTTCTAGCCTTTCTGCTTAAAAAGGTTAATGTGGTGCCATATACAGAATCCTATTACTAAGCTTCCTTTTACAACGTGGACATTGTTTGGCTTGTCACCAAGAAAGGAGGAAATGTATTGCTACAATTCTTCAATGTCCATAAAAAGGCCAGTGTCATACTTCTCACTTATCTCTTAGTGCAGTGGGCATTTCTCATTATAGATGAAGACTGGTTTGCAACCTGCTCAAGCCAGCTGTCATACATTTTGGTGCCCTTACAGATAAGCAGTTCCCAATAACAGCATCGCTTCCCTGCATCTGCATACTACGTGCAAATCAACCTTTTGTGGAGATGATCAAAAAGGCAGCATATTGTTGAATCCTTTTACCTTCACATAGTGTAATGTACTGTGGAGTTGAATTACAACCTAAATGGGTATTTGTGGAATATAGGTGGGTTTTTTTTGCCATAATTGTATCTCAACTATGTTTCATATCATATTGATACTATTTTACTTTCTTTAATCTTAAAAATATTATTCATTCTTGTAAATATTGTATCTCAACTATGTTTCTCTTTAATTCTAAGTAATGGAATTTTCTTTTTCTTCTGCAAATATGAATACAAGATCATATGTTAGCTGGCTAAGAGTCACTATCCTGACTCTGAAGGGTTTTTCTTTTCTCCAAACATAGCCAAAACAATAACTGATTACCTGTGTAGGGTGATGATGTCATACTTATTATATCAGATTTAAGTAAATAAGAAGAATTGTACCATTTAGGTTGAACTGGAGGTAGAATTTGAAATGTGGTGATTAGTAGGGCTGAAAAGCTCTTGCAAATTATTTGGACTATGTGATTCAGGGTGCTTGGGCATGTGACCATTGTACCTGTCTCCAAGTGACATATTTTTCTGGGGTCACATAGCTAGCCTCTACAGTTGTTGTCTGATCGCAGAGAACAAAGTAGTTGATATTACAGGTTACAGGTATGTGGTATGTTTGCAACTCCATACCCTGAAGCACATTTTTGTAATGAAAACTGAAATACTGCACCGTCCTTGTAATTAAGTTAAGGTTAGACAACTGTTTGCACAAGTTGATTTAGCAAAGGCTAGATTAAGGAAGGTTTGTGGTTCTTTGTGTTATAGAAACTTGACTGTGGTCTTATCATGTTTTGGGGAACAAAACCCAATGTTATGAAATGAAATACTATGTTTTAGTAGAACAATAAATTACATGAACAAAGCATACAGCAAGGTATAATCTGGATTAATAATTTAGCATGTGACAGGCAGCGGAGAGAAAGCAGAACTGCTTAATTCCTTCTTTGCATCTGTCTTCACACAAAAAGGAAAAAAACAGTCTAACTTATGAAAAACAGCACAACAGGAGACGGAAATCAGGTCAAAATACTCATAAAATTAGTAAAAATATACTTTCCATTTTAGATGAGTTCAAATTGGCATGACCACACAGTTTATATCCTAGGATTCTGAAGGATCTGGTAGATATGATCTCTAAACCACTGACCAAATTTTTTTAGAGCTCTTGGAATATGAGGAAAGTACCAAAGAACTGGAAAAGTACTTATGTGGCTTTGATTTTTTAAAAAGGAAAAAAAGTGGAACCAGCTTGATACCTAAGAAAATCCTAGAAAAACTAATCAAGCAATGGATTTGTGAAATGAACAAGGTAATTAATAGAAGCCAGCATGAGTTTGTTAAAACCAGATCATGGCAACATTATTGTTTTCTTTGATGAAATGACTACATTAGTGGATCAAGCAAATGCTGTGCATACAGTATATTTGGACTTCAGTAAGACATTTGACAAAGTAGACCATAGCCTACTTCTTAGTAAGATAGTACAATGTGGGATAGACAGGACCACTACCAGACAGATTTGTAATTGGCTGATCAATTGCACCCAGTGTGTAGCCCTCAACAGAACTACAATTGCAGAAAGAAAAGCATGAAGTAGGGCACCACAAGGTTCACCTTTGGACTCACTTCTCTTCAAGCTACTGAGAAAAAGGAGTACTGCCCCTGCTACTCTCCTGGGGCCGTGCAGTGGTTCTCACCCTGCCATTTGTGGCCGGAATTCTGGAGGAGAACTGCTGCCTTCCCCTTGCCAGCCACTGAGAACAAGCAGTGCTACCCCTATTACTCTCCTAGGGCTGTGGGGCTACACAGCAGTTCTCACTCTGCTGCTTGCAGCCAGAATTTTGGAGGAGAACCGCTGTCCACCCCCCAGCCACTGAAAACATGCAGCACTGCCCCTGCTACTCTCTTGGGACTGAGGGGCTGCACAGCGGTTATCATCCTGCTGCTTACAGCTGGTATTCTGGAGGAGAAGCACTGCCCCCCCCACCAGCCACCAAGAACAAGCAGTGCTGCCCCTGCTACTCTCCTGGGGCTGCAGGGCTGTGCAGCAGTTCTCACCTTGCTGATTGCGGCCAGGATTCTGGAGGATAACCACTGCCCACTCTTCTGGGCGCCCGAGCTGGCCAGGCACTCCAGACCGTGGATGTGCAGCGCCATGGGCTGGAGGGCTGGGGCCGCGCAAGAAGCCCAGTTGGGCAGAGAGGGAGTGAAGCCCCTGCCTGCCAGTCCTGGCTAACAGCTCTGCTCCCATAGCAAGAGACTTCCGGGATCCCATCTCTGCCTCTTTGGCCATGCAAGTTCTTCATATGTGCATGTGTGCCAGAAACCAGAAGACCAGGTGGCCAGGCTGCTTGCGCATGCCAGAAACCAGAAGACCATCTTCCTGGCTTGCGCTTGTGCACTGGACAACTGCTCTTTCAGTTTCTGGCACTCCCACATGCATGAAGACCACCTGGCTGGTGCGCTGGAACCTGGAAGAGCAATGAGCGATGGCTCTGCTTGCCTGGACAGATGGCTCTTATTTATTTATTTGTTTGTTTGTTTAATTTCTATACCGCCCCTCTCCACACGGACTCGGGGCGGTGTACAGCCAAG
>JANHFP010004779.1:50025-62231 GCA_032468135.1 Calamaria suluensis
TGTTTGTTTTAGTCGGCTGTAAACTGCCCCGAGTCCTTGGAGAGGGGCGGTATAAAAATCTAAACTATAAATAAATAAAATAAATAAATAATCTCTTGTTCAAAAAATTGCACCACTGATGTTACTAGCTCAAGATTTTAGAAAGGGCACTGTTTTGAGAGACCAATATATTCCTGTCTGGACATGAAGGTCTGCAGGGAAGGTCTTCCTCTAGATCAGTGGTCGTCACCAACTGGTGGTCTGTGGACCACTGGTGGTCTGCAAGAAAAATTTGGTGGTCCGCAGAAAAATTATTTGAATTGTTTATATTGCACTAAATACTACTTATCTTTTTTTAAAAAATCATATTAGTGGTCCGCAGGATTTAAAATTATGAATTTGGTGGTCCCTGAGGTCCAAAAGTTTGGTGATCCCTGCTCTAGATCACATGCCAGGAGATGTGTTATAACAAGAGAGATGTGTAATGCTAGAATGTGGGGGGAAAAACAGTGCTTTCTGATGTGCCCCCCCCCCCAGCTTCAGAATTTTTTAAGACCATTGTCTTCCTTTACCGACAGCTGAAGTCCTGGCCTTTTACTTAAGTTACTAATTTTGCTATACTTTAAATTATTGTCACAGTCTATTATACTTGATTTTATAGTTTTTCTGGTGCTTTTTATGGCCCATAAATTGCCAGGTAAACAAGATCTTCTGTAAGAACCTGGCTAAGGTGTTAAACCAATCAAAACCTAGGCATACCTTTTATGGATCTGAAGAATTCATTCAGTTTGCCAGAAAAAAAAATTGGCATTCTTATCTGTTAACTAGCTGCAGCAAAGGTACAAATTACTGTTTTTATCACGACTTGAGGCCTGAGTTTTAGCAATGCTAATTCGCCTTCAGAATGCCTTTGTTGAAAAGCAGTCAATGTCTGGACCTAGGCATAGTTTCATTGAACTGTGATTGAACTGCTCAGGTGTGTAGGATATAAGCTTCTTCCTGTTAAGAAGGAGAGAAAAGAACAAATAAATGGAAGGAGAAGCATTCCTATTTTTTGCTAGCCAGATTTTGTTTCTCCTTTTGTGCGTAGTTTCCAGACTAGGATTCATCTGCCATGTTATTACACCTTTCCTGTTCAGTGAACAGGACCCGATGTTACAAACTGTTGTGTTGGTACATTCAGACTGAAACAGTTTCGCTTCAATTTGAAAGTGAAACATAAAATGTCTCTTAGAAAGAGTATTATAGGCTTCCAATCCCTGTAAACGCAAACGCTGAATAGACAGAATTGCCTATTCAAAAACTTGAATCTCTTCCCTGTGTGAGTTTTGAATGTCATTGGAAAAGTCATTCTAGTTCAGTTCTACACAAGTTTCCCACACTTTTTTTTAATCAGCCAGTTAAGACTCACAGGAAAAACGCACATGGGAGACCACAAGTGGTTACCTCTAATCTTGGGAAAACGTAATTTTAATACACTGATAGGAGCGGAAGTGGCAAGTGGAAAGTAGCAAAAGCCAGAAATGATATAGAGAAGATTTCTAACCTTCACATTAATTTCACCTGGTTTTCGTTACTACTATCGTGTCTTAATCAGTACTGAATAATGGTTTGATCATAGTTCCTCTTGAATGAAAAAGACAATTTTTTGAAAAGTGCTGTGTGTGAGACAGACCAAGTGCCTCGGTTCATAAATCCTGCAAAGCCATGCATTTTAAATGAGGGTTAGTACGAAATCCATTCATATAACATTCTAAGCCATGAATAATGCAAGCTGATCTCAAAGAGATGAGCTCAATATTTAGATTATTTAGGAGACCACTAGGAGATCTTGGGGCTGTAGAGTAGACTGGGAGGCTAAAGAGAATCCTAGAAAAAGTTAATGGTAAGTCACTTCCTTATTGACAGGAAATGGCTATAATGCATACAAATGTGTAAACAATCAGGAGCAGCTTACAAAGCAGTTGCCTAGAAAAAGACACCTCAGTTTTAAAGATTCGAAGGGGGTTGTTTATACATGCTCCTATGCATTGAAGGGACACAGTGGCTCAGTGGGTAAGGCAACTGAGATTGTCGATTGGAAGGTCGGCATTTCAACGGTTCAAATCCCTAGTGCCATATAATGGGGTGAGCTCCAGCTTCTGCCAACCTAGCAGTTTCGAAAGCACGTAAAATTGCAAGTAGAAAAAATAGGAACCACCTTTGGTGGGAAGGTAACAGCATTCCGTGCTTTAGTCATGCCAGCCACATGACCACAGAGATGTCTTCAGACAGCGCTGGCTCTTCAGCTTTGAAACGGAGATGAGTACCCGCCCCTAGAGTCAGAAACGACTAGCACATACGTGCGAGGGAAACCTTTACCTTTACCTTAATCTTCATATTTCCACCCATTTTGATAAATTACATGAAGGGGACTCAACCATCAGCAAAGATACTCATCTTCATAAGAATCTTCCTCTTACCTGGATAGAGGAATGCATATTTTGTCTATCCGTTCTTTGCACAATCTCTGTGGAGATTGTGTGTAGATAGCCATACTGTGGTTAAACATTTCTTCCAGGGCCAATCTTCTAAAGCAGTTACCATGAAAATATATCTTGTTTTATTTTACAGCTTTCATTATACAGTGTTAATCATAAATCAGGAACAAGAAAACAATAGTCAGGTTTCTGTTTCCTACTGGTCAAGCATCAAGCCATCCTCTTCCTTGTTAGTTAATATAATTAATAATATTCTTATTAGTTCTTTTAGTACCATCTAGATGTGTTGAACTATAAATCCTGTAATCCAGAGTCAGCATGCAAGCTGTTCTGCTGGTTAAAGAATAAAATTTATCCTTTTTTTTAATCCTTAAGCTTATCCCGAGTTTAAGGTTGCAATAGTATGTAAAGCCACCCTTAGTATGTAATATGAAGGCTGGGTTCATGGAGTATGCCAGATTCTGCTAAAATGAAAGTTGGGTAGATTGCAGTTCATCTTATTATAGCAGCCCAGACATATTCTTGGTGTGTGATAAAGACTAGGTGTTTATATTAAATTATTGGGATTGTCAGCTCTGCTGTTAAACAAAGCAGTCACTAAGTGGGAGATTGCCTGTGTGCAACTGTATTTTCATTTCTTCCAACCCCTGCTGTTTAAAGTTCTCATCCTGATACTGGGATAATTAGGGAGAATGGAATTGATGTGTGCATTTACATTAATTGGAGACGAAGGGATCACAGGAGAGTAAGCAACCACACAATGGGAAGTACAGGTTGAAAGGAATGCATTGGTGCCAGTAGCCTCAAGCATGGTGTTGGGAGCCATGAGAGTGCTAATTAAACAGCCAGGATATTCTCTATTGTGTGCCTTCTTATTCTTGTAATTCCTTCTTCTCCACTCTCTGCTCTTCAACAGTGTGGAGGAGAAAAAACGGGTCATGTACAAGACAATGCACGCTCACTGTAATGGTTATTGTGTCACTAAGGCTGAAAAGGTCATAAATGTCAGCATGGGTTGCAAAGTTATTTTTTTAGCACCATCATAACTTTGGTTGGTAAACAAGGCAGTTGGTAAGCAAAGTGTATCTATAAAACTCGGACCGGCCACATGACTACAGTGGTGTCTTTGGACAGCGCTGGCTCTTCAGCTTTAAAACGGAGATGAGCACTGGCCGCTAGAGTCAGAAACAGCTAGCACATATGTGTGAGGGGAACCTTTACCTTTTTAAGGTTGCTAATCAAGCAAATGTTATTCAGTGGTTAGAGTCAACATGCAGCATCCTTGGATGATGTAGAGATGTCAAAAAACAAAATGAAAAATAGCATTTGCTATAATTTGGTGTGGAGGTCAGACCTTCCAGGCAGAGAGATTCAACCAATCAGTAAATTGCACTTATCAGGAAATGTATTAATAGAATTGGCTGTAGCAGACTTAATGCATCAAGCCTGAAATGGTAGACTTGTGCCACGAACTTTTAAATATTTAATAAATAAATGTATTCATACTGGGTGGAAAACAGTAGCTACCTTGTTCTCATTTCAACACCATGACAAACTCTTCAGAAAGTGTTTCCAGACCTTAGTACAAATAGCACATTATCTAGTACTGGTTATTAATACAGACCAATCTAAAATAATTTAAGATTACTAATTTAAAATTTCTATGATATATGGAAAATATATTACACTCTTTTCTCTGCTTTCAGACCAGATTATCAAAAATTCTTATGATCAAGAAGGAACATATCAAGCAGTTAAGGGAGATGAATACAGAAGCAGAAAAATTGGTAAATATACACCATTGTTTCAGTGGTAATTATTACATCAATTTGTGATCCCGAAATTTACTAGTCTTTTCTTCATATGTTGCAGACATGTTCTAAAGCAGGGGTATCAAACTCAAGGCCTAGGGGCTGGATCTGGCCTGCCGGGTGCTTAGATCTGGCTCACAGCAACGGAAACAGCAATGGACTGGCCTGTGGTGCCTCACCAGCAAAAACAGCTCCATTTTTGCTGGTAGAGGGTTGCAGTAGGCTGTCACAGCCAAAAATGGAGCTCAGGAGCCTGTTTTTGCTGGCAGAGCACTCAGACCACCACAGGAGCCCCTAACACAACTCATGTTGAGCTGTCCACGCCCCCTGATCACACACCCCTCCCGCCCCCAGGTGAAACATAACCCTGATGCAGCCCTCAATGAAATTGAGTTTCAGTACCACTTACCTTTACTACTGGTTCTCTTCTCACACGTACAAAGCGTGCTCATGACCAGCGTGCTTTGCATGCATGTGTGCTGAATATGTTCTCTACACATGTGCATTGGAGCACACATGGCAAATGTGGGCTCTGTGTATGCATAGTAGAGCACATTGGATGCACACATGTGCAGAGCATGCTGGTCTGCGCTTTACTGTGCATGCTCAACAGTTTGGGAGATGTGAGGCGTGACAATGGGCTCTGACACACTGATTCAGCTGCAAAAATAAAAGAAAAATGTAAAAATTGTGCAGGGGCATGCAGAAAGGCCCAGCTCACAAATTGTAAGATCCAGTGATGTCATCTGGTCAACGCTACCGGATCACGCAAACCAGTCCAAACTGGGAGCAACTCATCACTGACCCCTGCTCTAAAGGCTGCACGGATAGTAAACATTTGTTCCACTAGTCCAGTGTTTCTTAAACTCCTAGGTTTCTGAAGGCCCTCTTAGAGGTCTGCAAAATCAAAATTATTTGCAAGTCCAAATTGAAAAATAATACAATATTGAATTTCTGGGGAAGAAATTATGAACTGAAGCAGCGCCAAGACCATTGTGGAATGAAGAGTCAGCATGTAAACTGATTGTTTTACTTCCTCTCCAACTAAGACAAGGACTTGAGATCACCCATAAGGACACTATACAGTTGCTCTTCATGAGGAGACTGCAAAATAGGATTCTCCAATGGGGTTAGAGCACAGGGAAACAAGGGAATACCAAACTTGTAAACCACGGTCAGCATCTTCTAAAGGACCCTGGGTTCACAACATTCTTTTTTAATCACACTTGGAAATTGCTTGTTAACTGCTTTTCAGTTATTAAGGAGCATTTGAATTAGCAATTTTTACAGTACTGGTTGAGTCATTTAATCCTTAATAAAATAAGTTTTAAATACACATTTAAAATGTTTAAAAAGATTAATAAGCAGCAAAAAGGTGATTAGAACTTTAATTTTGGAGAGTTACAAATATACTAAAAGTCTAGATGTATTTGAAATAAGAGGAAATTAGTTTTAAGCAAGGGTGGAAATGTTAGCTTTAATAAAATTATTAATATTTATGACTGAATGTCTTTTGTTCAGTAGGCAGCAAAATATACCCAGCCTTAATTAGTTCTTATTTAAAAACTGACAAGTTATTTAGAAGATTAATTTAGAAGATTCTTAGTTATCAAAAATATTTTAAATACATTTGTATATTTTTTACAAGAGATAGATGAAGCAGAAATATACTTAAAGAAATATTTGGTCACATTTAAATGTTAGGAAACAAAATACAGACTGTAATTTGTGTTTTAAAAATGTGAACATTGTACAAATCATGCTTCTTAATGTATTTACCTAACTTTATATATATATATGTATTCTAGAAATCCTATTCTATGCCTATTGGTATTGAATTTCAAAGAAGATATGCAACTATTGTTTTAGATCTTGAACAGCTGAATAAGGATCTAAATAAAGTTTTACATAAAGTTCAGCAGTATTGTTACCAGGTAAGTGTTGCTGGTTTCGTGTTTCAGTAACTATAGGAGAAGCTACAGGTTCTTTTGAATATATTCCAAATGATACATCTTATCTATATTTATACATTATTGATATATCTTCTATACTGCCACATAAGCATAGAAGTCATATTTCATTTATGTTGGATGTAGCTTAATAAAATAATTAACTGGTATCTGCAGGTGACTGAAAAAATAGGATAAGCTAATCAGATGCAAGTGAGGTCTATTTTCTGTCACAAATAAAAAGTTGATAAGATACAATGCTGTCATTTTGAAATGCCAATGTCCACCCTATAAAATATGGCCTAAATGAGCTTTTGAATTCCTGGCTCTTAAAACCAACTCAATTCTCAATTCCTTATTCTGTTCCAGCTTGCTCCAGAACAAGGTCTTCAGCCTTCAGACCATCCCACAGATCTGAGACGAAGATGTGAGGAAGAAGCTCAAGAGATTGTCAGACAATCAAATACATCAACAACGGGACAACCTTGTGTTCAAAATGAAAATCTGACAGAATTGATTGCTAGACTCACAACAATATTACTGCAGATTAAGGTAAATCCATTAAGAAAATGAGAACACTTACATTAGTCTTCCAACTTACAATAGTTCATGTAATTACTATTTGTAATTACAGTGATCTTAGAAAAAGTGACTTGTGACTTGTACTCACATTTGAAACCATCACACTACTCCTGTGATAAAATGGTCACAATTTGGGCACATGGCAACCCACACATATTTACAATTGGTTGCAATATCTTACAGTCACATGACCCTGATTTGTGACCTTTTGTGTCAATTTCTGACAAAAAATATTGTCATTGAGGAAGATGGATTTGTTTAACAACAGCAAATTTGCTTAAAGGACACTAAAAAAAGATGATAAAATTGGATCCAACCAATGGTGGGCTGCAACTGGTTTAACAACTGGTTCCCTAATGCACTTGCGCGCAGCGTTCAAAATACAACAATTTGAAGCTCAGCTGTTTACATTCTAAGGCAGCCTGGGTAAGTAGAACAGCGGAAGGGGTGGAAATCAGCTGTGCCACGGAAATCAGCTAAGCCAGAAAGAAGGAAATATAGGACAGGAGAGGGTGGGTGGGCAGGGCCAGCTGGTCATCGGAACTATTGGATGTCCAAACCAGCAACAGCCCACCGCTGGGTCCAACTTACATTATGACTACACTGACTTCCAGTCCCAGTTGTGGATGTAAGTCGAGGACTATCTGTATTCTGAGAAACACATTCGATCACTGGGCTAGGAAGCTTATAGTGACCAAATTCCTGCTTGAATCTGGCCTCATAAATAGGCAATTATTAGATATAGGAAGTAATTTTCCTATACAATTCTCAATCATCTTGTATTCATTTTCTTAGCAAAACATAGTCTATAGTGACTTCCCATTACTTATGAATATTGGAGTAGTAATAGTTTATTCCCAGCCTTTGCAGAATGCAATAAGACACAATTGTTTTTCCTGGGGATGGCTTCCTCACCCTGTCCATGTTTCTCTGTTTTTGGCATGTGATTAGATACGCATGTATTTAAGTAGTACACAATGGAAAACTTACATAATTATTTTTCTGAATTTTCTTCCAGTGTCTAGCAGAAGGAGGTGATCTAAATTCCTTTGAGTTTAAGTCATTAACAGATTCATTGAATGACATTAAGAATTCTATAGATTCTACCAATATCAGGTAAGAACTTGATATTAAACTTGTATCAGATATCCTTATATTTACAATAATCTTTTCAAAGAGATCGCCGTTGCAGACCACTTAGTAGCTGGAAGAAGAAAGATAGCAGCATGTCAGTCTATTTCATGATGAGATGATCATATTTCTCAGTTTATATGCTGCATTAATCACAAAATGACTCTAAATTAGGTTAACTGTATTATATAAATTAGGTATAATATATTTTTTAAAAAAGTAAAAGAATAATAACCTAAACCTTGTTAAACAACCATATCAGAGAAGGAAAATACCATAGCACCAAAATTTAATAGCAATTCATCCCAATATCAGTTCCTTCCAAGTCCAGGTTTCCTTCAGGAAGGCTATGAAGACTTGGCTCTTTCAGCAAGTCCTGGGTTCTGTGATTTTGTGGACTCACTAATATGTATGTATGACTATTTCAATTTTTGTATTCCCTGGACAAATGTTTGCTGTTTGGTTCTCTTTGTATTGTCATATTATAGTCTTAACTTGTCTTGTGTACTTTTTGTGTTTTTTGGACAATTAGCCTTATAAATTTAATAAATATATATATATCAGTGAGGGTATCACAAATTGCTCTGCCCAGAATATGCTGAAAAACCACATAAGCAGGGTCAGGGTTTTATGAACTTTGAGAGATTGCCATTCCAATGACCAGCCTTGGAAGAAACAAGTGTCTGATATCCCACAAGATGACATAATTTTATGAATTAACACCTGGAATCTGCCCACCTTATTAAGGGGCAATTAACAATAATTGGAGAAAAATGCTTTTGTGGATACCTAGGCCCTGAGACATGATTTATACATGTCAACTTACATTTGAAAACAACTGACAATGAGTGTAGTTCATAGACCAGAGCTGTTACATGGATAATCAAAGGTTCCTTGCACCTTCTGGACCAGTTGATGTTTCCTAGTAGTCATGAAGGGCAGCCCCATGTAGAATTTGTTAGTGTAATTCAAACACAAGATGACCTAAGGCATGAATGACTGTGAACAAGACCTCCCAATCAGGAAAGGGTGTAATTGGAACACAAGGTGGATTTGTTGAGAGGCCCTCCTAGTCAAAATTTTCATCTGTTTGAGCATGAGATATAAGTCCAGGAGGACCCCAGAAACTATGTGCCAGTTCTATTTGAGAAAGTGTTATCCTACTGAGTACCAAAGTTGAAAAGCCACTTATAATAGAGATCTCATGAATCCACAGACACTTAGTTTTGCTGGTTTGAACCTAAATATTTTCTTCCTCATTCAACAGTGTCCAAAACCTGGATAGTACAACAGAATCAGTTGTCAGCAGTCTTGATATATCACTGGGCGTCATCTAAATATTGATGATAACTGTCCTCATGGTAGTGGATGACCACACCTAGTAGCTTCATATTATGTTAAACAGAAGCAGGGAAAGTATTCAAAGTAAACCCTGCAAAGCAGGTGTTTAAGTCTCACTCTTTTCCTTTTACCAATACCAACATGATTAACTTGGTACTATTACAATGCCTTCTGCTCCAATCCTCAGACATTAGAAGGATACTATAATGCTAGTATCAAAGGCCACCAAAAGATCAAATAGGGCAAGAGAGTCACACTTCCCCTACCCTGCCAAAGATCATTTATAAAAATAATAAACGTTATCTCTCAAGTCCAAGATCCCATTGAAAAGCATCTCAATAAACTGCTTTTTCCAGGACACTCTAAAGCTTCAAAAGGGGAAGTTTAGAGACCAGTTGGAAATTATCCAGCCTGATGGAATATACCAACTACCTCTCCTTCAGTAGACCGGCCTCTTACTCAATTCATGGAAACTACTTCAAGTGAATAATGTTTGCTCTTCACTATGTTAAAAGACATGATTTTCTTTCATGGTTGATGTTGAGAAATATGGTTCCTTTCCAATGAAATTGCCTGAAATTATTCCAAAAAAGGCAAATAAGTAACTTGATGTCATAAACATTGTATATAAACTTAGAACATGTATCATAATACATCTGCCTGTGGACTGTTTTAAAAGGAACTGTTTCTCTTTCTTTAGCTGTTTCCAGGATAATGTAGAGATCCATGTTGCACATATCCAGAGTGGCCTCAGCCAAATGGGAAATTTACATGCTTTTGCTGCAAATAACACTAACAGAGACTGAGAGAAACATTTATACTCCAAGTGTACAGAATATAGTAGATGAAAATGCTTGGTGTGTATGCTTTACCAAATATTCTACCAATTGGAAGACAAAGGAAGAAAGGAAATTTTGAGTGTTTGTATTAACTTCTGAAGAAACCAGCATAAAATTACCAGCATTGCTATGGACTTCATCACTTGCTATGCACATAATATTGTTTTAACAGCTAAACTTTAGTTGTAATATGTGTGTGTGTTTGTTGTTTTAAACTGAAAGTTATGCAGACCCGTTTCATAACAAAGGAAAAACTAAATGTGGTTGCAGCAAATGCAACTATACTAGAAGTTTTTGAAAACAGTAAAACTAATATGACACAGTTGACAAATCATATTAGTAATTTCTTCTTATTGGAAACCATGATCGCTCATACTGTGACTTAATAGCTTTTTTATTTTAGCCTCTGAACAGTGTGCTAATTGATAAAGCAGTATATATATTCCTGTGTTTGAAAAATAGCAGGATAATAGAATACCTGAAGGAGTAATAGCAAATAGATTACCATTGTACACTTGTGGATACTGGGAATCCCTGTAAATCAGTTAATATCTTTGGAATATTTAATTTATTATAACTTATAAAAGTAATTGAATGAAGGAATAGAAAAGAAGACTAAAAGGTTTTTTTAGTTAAGATATTTCACACAAATAACTGGTAATACTGTCCACTGATTGGTTTGCACAATTTAAACTAAACACCTGGTTATCAAGCAATTCATATAATTTTATAATGCAATTGGATAGCCAGTCCTCCAAACTGCCTTAAAAACTAAAGACCCGAGGAGTGTAGAAAAATGTTGATCTTGTAAAAAGGGTGTATTGAGTTGTTATATTTAGTATAACCTTGTAAAGCTTCAGTGTAATAAATTGTTTTCAGATTAGAATTTTCAGATAGCTGTAGCAATGTTTTGATTCCTTAGTACCTCGTAAGATGAGGTCTTTTGTATGTTAATGTATAAAGAAAATGTAAACAATTATTTTCAATTTAAAATTTTGTATAGTTTTAAAAATGAATCTATATTCTGTGTCTGCATTTATGCTGCTTCAGAATTTAACTGCAGAGTCTATATTTAGCAAAGCCTGTTCTTTTAAGAAATGCATAAATTTTATTCTCATCGAGTGATGAGAAGGCTGTAATGTTTTACAAAAGTTGGAAACCATTTTAAACATGAAAAGGTTGAAATAATTTTCAGAAATGAAATAACTGTGTTCAGAAATGCATTCTTACCTGATATGGAGATGTAAGGCAAAAAATTCTTAAGATTGGGAAAAATGTATTCAGTGAAAGTTTGACAAGCCTTATCAGGAAGGCATTACATTAAACCAAAAGGAGGAGACAAACACAGACTCAGTAGAGAAGTTCTTGGCATTGAGAATCTTTATTTACTTACATAATTTATATGACCACCATCTCACAACAACTCTGGGCAGCACACATGGATTCAAACCAAATCTGCAACCAATAACACCTGATGCCAGAGGTAAAGCAATATTCCCCAGTCATGAAAAACCACATCAGCACAAGAGCTTGCCTCACCATGGTTCTGTATGGCAGTGGAACAGGCTCAAGACAAAAAAGGGTATTCAAGATCCTCATAATGAGGCAGAAGGGAGACCGGTAAATAGCCATCTCTAAAGTCTACACTAATTCACTGGAGGAGCTAGAAATCCTAACATGCAAAAACATGATTTAATAGATGCCATTAAATAGATATGTGGGATGGGACCTATAATAAAACATCAAAAAGGGAGAAAGGGGTGCATATAAAGAATCATACCAGGACCTGTGAAGAAGTTCATGTCCCTATTGAGAACATCTGAATAAAATCCAAAGGAATAAGAAATGAAAGTGATACTATTATTCTATTATCTTCTGAGTAAAGTGTACATTCTCATTTAACAGAAACATAATTATTTATTTATTTATTTTATTAAATTTCTATACCGCCCCGCTCCTTGCGGACCTGGGGCGGTGTACAGCCATAATATAATCATAAAACATATAAATAGAAAATTTTAAAATATATATTAAACAGTTATATGGCTCTAAAATCATTAAAATTAGATACTATTAAAATTCCCTAAAAATTCT
>JANHFP010004779.1:62331-73578 GCA_032468135.1 Calamaria suluensis
TGCACTCTCTCCAGAGTATCCACATCTTTTCTATATCGTGGTGACCAAAATTGAATGCAGTATTCCAAGTGTGGCTTTACCAAGGCATTATAAAGTGGTATTAACACTTCACATGATCTTGAGAGGACCCAATCCTTCTGCGTTGTAACCTTGATTCATCCACTGAAGTTGAAGATAACTACTTCCGGCTAAAGAATAATAAATGTATTTTACTTTAATTGCTTGTAACAACATGACTAGTAGAATATTTAAGAATATTATTTCTGTGTATTTATTAATTTATTTATTTAATATCTACAGTTAACAACATTTATATAGTGCAGGGAAAGGGATCCCATAACCTTAAGAGAAGCAACCTGGAATTAAGGAGAAACTTTCTAATGGTGAAAGCTTTTAACCAGTGGGACCACTTGCCTTCAGACAGTGTGGGTGCTTCATCACTGGAGATTTTTAAGAAGAGATTGGACAGACACTTGTCTGAAATGGTATAGGATCTCTTGCTTAACCAGGGGGTTGGACCAGAAAACATCCCTTCCAGCTCTCTTCTGATTCTGATTCTAAAGATGTGACTAAACTACAATTCAAAGCACCAATTACTATTGACTCTGCTGGCTAGGACTACTGGAAATAATAGAGGTTTGTATTAGATTATTATTAAACAAAATGATGGTTAAGAAACCATGGGCAATGAATGTATAAAGCTGTCCTGGATTTCATTTTTAAGTAACAGAAACTTTTAAGAATCGGTTTCTGAATTTGTTTTTCCCTTCCCCATCTTTTAGATGGCATAGATCTACAGGGTATGAACGACAATAAACGAAAAATATATTAAACAAAATGAAATACCAGTTAGATGAATTAAAAGGGCATCTAAAAGAACTGATAAAATTGAATGGCATGGATATCTATTTCAATTTAGGCACTGCCCGACTCCAAACTGACTCTATGCAGTTCAATATAATAAACTATAAAACCACAATACAGTACAAAATAAGATGGGATTTGGTTGCTCAACACAAAAATATAGACAAAGCACAGACAAATAAGGGGCTCCTCCATTTTAACCTTTAGCCTTATGAGAACCCAGCAGGGAAGGAGCCACCTACATTTCAAGAGGGCTGTCATTTAGGCACAGCTACAGAGAAGGCACATAGGTTCCGGCACATTTTGATCAAAGGAACTACACCAAATGTGCTGGCATATACTAGCCAGGCAGAAATCAAGGAAGAGAGGTCCCTCAAATAAGCTGATCTACTAAAACACCTTACAAAGCAGGAGTTTCACTTTTGCATACCAATTGTGTCTGAAGTATATTTGGTATCCTTTTCTGAAGGACTTGGTTTCTATTCATGTCTAACAACTTCTGAGAATTAAACCAGGATTTAACACGTTAACCTTAATTATCCCTGATTTTTTTTTAAATCAGAAGGCTTATTCTAGTTTTAATACTATTTTTCAATAGAATCTAGGTCCGTGATGGCGAACCTATCGCACAGGTGCCACAGATGGCATGCGAAGCCATATTGGGCATGCAAGCGTTGCCCTAGTTCAGCTCTGATGTGCATGCGGGTGCTGGCCAGCTGATTTTCAGGCCTTCTGGGCCATCAGAAGTCGGGAAAGAGGCTGTTTCCAGCCTCTGGAGGGCCTGGGGCTGTGGGAAAGGCCTGTTTTTCACTCTCCCCAGACTTCAGAGCCTTTCTAGGGAGAGTGGAACAAATTGAATTATGGGTGTGGGCACGTGAAGACACAACACCCCCCTGGGCACCTCCCAAAGGTTGATTATGTGGATTAATTATTATTTATTTATTTATTTTATTAAACTTCTATACCGCCCCTCTCCTTGCGGACTCGGGGCGGTGTACAGCCATAATCACAATCATAAAACATAAAATAGAAAAATTAAAACATATATTAAACGATTATATGGCTCTAAAATCATTAAAATTAATACTATTAAAATTCCCTAAAAATTCTTAAAATATTTAAAACCCCTAAATTCTTAATTAAAATTTATTAACCCAAGCCAGCGAGACGGAAGAGGTAAGTTTTTAGCTCCCGGCGAAATGTTAATAGATCCGGGAGCCTTCTCAGTGCAGGAGGCAGATCATTCCAGAGGGTCGGGCCAGCCACAGAGAAGGCCCTCCTCCTGGGGGTCACCAATCGGCACTTAGCCGCCGATGGGATCCCCAGCAGACCCTCCCTGTGGGTGCGCACCGGTCTTTGAGGAGTCGGCAGTATGCGGTCCTGTAGATAACGTGGCCCAATGCCATGGGTCGCTTTAAAGATCAAAAAATTAGGCTTCTGATAACATGTTTGCCAACATTAGCATTTGTATTTACCCCTTCAACTATATCAGAGGTTCCCAAACTTGGCAGTGACTTGTGGCTATGCTGGCTGGAGGATTCTGGGAGCTGAAGTCCACAAGTCTTAAAGCTGCCAAGTTTGGGAACCTCTGAACACACACATACACACACACACACACATTCATTCTCAACAAGCATGGCTAAATCTCAATCGGTGTGATTCTTTTAATAGAGCATTGTATTTTTTGTTTCCTATCTGGCTTTAAAGGAGTATTTCAGGATCACTTGTTATCACCCTCCTGATAATATTTACCACAAATTTAATCAATCCTCTCAATTACTTGTATTACTAAATCATCCACAGCTGTAATTTATCATATAGAAAAATTGTGCCACATTGAAAATCAATGTTTTTTTAATGCTTTGTACGTATATTATTTGTACCTGTCCCAGTCTTTTTTTTTCTTGTGGACATTTGAACTTTCACCTTAATGTTTTAATTCTAAGCAATTATTATTTCCCATATAAACTATATAATCTATACCAATTAGGAGAGGAAATTTGATGTTAAAATAGCCATTCACTATTTTAAAGTAACACAAGGGTGCCTCTCAGCAACTGTTGAGCTTCTGCAGGTTTTTTTTTTTTTTTGGCCACATTTTCGGAAGTGCTTTGCCACTGCACCTCCTCCTAGGGCTGTGAGAGTACTTGCCTAAAATCGTTCCAGCTCATTTCATGTGTAAAATGAAACTAGTACTCAAGTCTCCCAGTTTCTAGCCTAGTGCCTTAACCACTACACCAAACTGGTTCTCAATACAAGATATAATCAATTATATTTTAGTGCTGCTTAAAAATTGCACAGGGGATTAAATAGTATGTTGTACTAGATACCATATCAAAGGTGCTTTTTTTCTAAAGGCAACTGGATTATGTATTTGTTTGTTTTTTTGCTTGAGGATGATCTCTCACTTCTCATCCAAGAAGCTTCATCAGTTCTGACTGGATGGTGGGTAGGATGGAAGGATGGTCAGAATTAATCCTTTAAGGTAAAAACATTTCTCCCTCAAGGAAAAAATATAGTCCAGTTGCCTTTTGAAAGGCAATTATTTCCTGTAGTTTATAAGGGAAATAATAATTGCTTAGAATTAAAACATTAAATTGAAAGTTCAAATGTCTGCAAGAAAAAGGACTGGGGCAGCTACAAATAATATATGTGAAAAGCATTAACATACCATTGATTTTGAAACAATCATGACCTGGATGACTGATAATCTCCAGAGATATTAGATATCATTTTTGTTAGAAAGATTCCTGGATTTTTAGATAAGAAATTTGGCCAGAAAAAAATCTTTTCATGTATATTCATTGAAATGTGTGAAGTACCTTTGGAACCTGAGATTGCAAGTATGATAAAAACACAAAATCATTGGGAACATGCAGCAATGCACTGACATTCCTAGCTTCTGTTAAGTGTTCTGATTTCAAAGAAATGAACAAATATAGAATATTGGTTCCTCATCTGTTGCAGGCTGGGTTAAGCTCTGAAAGTAGAATGAGACTGGTAGGTGACATGAAAATTATGAAAGTATATCCAACGTTATTCAAGTTTTGGTGGCTTGGTTCAATTCCCTAGTTGTGTGGAATTATTTTTTGTACCTTCTTGAATCACAATTGTTCCTGGTTTGCAGTCTGGCTTGAGAAGATTCATATGAGGAGGTTGGTGAATGTTGCCAGCGTTTGCTTCTATTTCAGGACCCCAAATTGTGACCTGGATCTCTTATATGGCTTTCATACAACTCGTTTGGGTATTTAAGCATGCTTTTTGGGTAATTAAAAGAAGATTCTCAGTTTCCAAAGATAGTTATAGGGGATGTGAACTATATTATCTCTCCCTCCTCCCTCTGTGGCCTTATATTAGCAATCTACACAGCAGCTTTTGTTTTGCTTTTTTTTTTGTCTTTTAGCATCTCTTCAATATTAACCTTTAGTTTAACTCTGGTAATATTTCCTAATTAACCTGAATTCTGGAGGCAGAAATGTTTCTGAAGCTGTGGGCAAATCATGCAAATTAAACCTATCTTAACAGGCAAAGAAGTATATAAAAATAAATACATGCTAGTGAAATGTAGCTTGACAATCTCTGAGTTAAAAATATAGTTTAAAAAGAGCTCATTAAAGGTACATTTCTAGTGATATAGCTAGTATTGTTTGTAGTTTCCCTCAGCCAAGTAATGTTGATAGAACTTAAGAAAAAGACAGAAGATCCATATAATCATTTTTAATTCAGATTAAATATATTATTCCAAGATATTTGAGTGCGCACTTATCTGCACTATTTAACAGTAAGAGGCAACTTTTCGAGTTTGGGTATTCACAAAGCCTGACAGCAAAAAATTGCTGTTGTTTACAAGTATTGCTCTCCAACATATTTTTTAGTTTTGGATCATAATTTGTATGGATGAAAACAAATGGAACAGAACAAATGCCTGCCTCTAATTTCTTTTTAAAATGACAGCTTTGAAAAAGCAAATTACTTTTCAACTCCATTGCTTATACAGTATTATGTACACATGAGGAAACATGTTAGAACAGAGCTGTCCGGACAGCATTGGTGGGACAGTAGCTTAAAACGTAAATCAAATTCAATAACTCTCCATAAGATATGAGAAAGGAAAAACATCATGTATATACAAATGTTCAAACAGAATGTCCAAAATACCAACAGATTTATTTGCAACAGAACAAATATGGATGTCAGCCTATCCAAAGAGAAATTGGTGATGAGGAATCAAGCACAACACATCTCTACAAACTGTTTAACTCCTGCACTCCTACCTTGCTTTTGGGAAGCCTACTCCATACAAAAACTGTTATATAACTGAAAATAAAGAACAAAAATCCACTTTTAGTCATTGTTGAGCAAATATATAATTTTACTTTTGGTCTAGTCTCGATGTGAACATTGGTATATTACTTGTGAAAGAACAAGAGGGCATGTGTTGGAAAATCAAAAGTAACCTAAAATTAAGATAAGGGTGGGCCTGGCAGTGATTTTAAGAAAGTTAGTGCAATATTTATTCTACAATAATGCAAACTTCTCTCTTAATGCATAAAGTGGATGTGGAAGCTTCAGTTTTCAAAAAAGGGGAAAAGATCCCTAGATTATAAAACCAGTGCAGGCAAATGCTATGAAGTATTATGTATTAGGACATTTACCTATACAGTTCCAGAAAACATGTAGTCCAAAAGGAATGTTTCATACATAATGTACCTGTTTTATTGAAAATTTCAAAAGCAAATGTGGATCTCATTAATTTTAGGTGAGATTAATCAAGAGTATTAGCCAAATTTTATGTGTTTTAAAATAAGAGAAATATACAAAACAATTTTAGGAATAGCAGCAGATACAGGGGAAAGATAGATATCTGTTATTTTCTTGATGCCCAAAATCAATTATTTGTAAGTCTACAATCAAAGAAAATATCCCTGATGTATAAAGGTATAAGCCTATGCATGTATTTATGTATATGTATACTCATGGGCGTGCACACCTTTTGACAAGGACACTTGCTTGCATGCGTGCACATCACACACACACATTTCTTTATCTCATCCAAAATCATATACTAGGCTCCAAATATTTTTTTCAATGAGAACAGACACCAAATACTTTTCTAAACTGCATCCACTAAGGTTTCAAGTTTAATGGTGTAAAAATCTGACATTCAAATACAGTATTAAGAAACTTGCTTGCTACAGTGCAGATGGCATCCAACTCCCCTCTTCTCCACAAGTAAGGCTGGTACCATCAAATGAACAGCTAACAGATTTTCTTTTTAAAAGTTCAAAGTTTACACATCAGGCAACATCATGACTGCCACTAATGAAACATCTCCCAGTGTGTGCTTGTGTGTGCGTGTGTGCATGTGTGCCTTAGAATTGAAAGCATTTTGAAAGTCAATGCATAAATTCAAGACTTTTGTCTTGACTTCTAGCAAAGAACCATCACCAGAAAAGGTGGGAGATCTTAGCCCCATTTTTCTCATTTATAATGATTTATAGATAAAAGCCTCATTCCCGGTATCAAAATTAGTAAGCACGCACATACGCACACACAATCACAGATACATTAAACAGGATAACGAAGTCAAATAGTCCAGTACGCTCGATGTAAGTTCCAAATAACATGATGTCTTCTGCACCACCCCAACCTTCAACAATATAAGAGCTTTATCTAGTATAATACACTCTGTAGTAAACTGTTTTTGACCTCCATAGTGAGTAAGAGTTGTCAAATTTAAGAAGATAGACTCCTCTCCCTGGGTACTGATGGCTACCAGCATACACTTCTTCATGACAGTCTCTTCGGTACACAGGCACTATTTCATCTAGCTGAGGTTTGTTCGCATTCTTTTTGGCTTTCTCTTCACTGCTAGCATGTTCTGAGAAAGAGACAGAAATAAAGTATTACTGTATGCATTAATGCCAAATAAATCCCAATTATCAATTATTTATAGACATTAATAAAAATAATCCAACCTTAAATAATTCACAGTATGAGATAAGAAAGTACAACTTTCTGATACCAGGATTTGCAAAGAAGCAAATGAAATTAATCCACACACTGCAATCTGGGGCAATCTTCTTAACTAATGAATGAATGCTTTTGATCAATGTAAATACAGAACGAAAAGTGTTAGATTTAATTCCTTATAGCTGACTTGTACTTTTAGAAGTTTCTATTTCTACTATTATCAGGGCCTAATGAAATTAATATCATACTTTTAACCTTCTTTTAAGATATCGACTGGTGATGTTAATAAGACAATTCTAGAAAGTGATTTCTCAGTAAAATCTTGATCCCATTTTTTAGGACAACAAAGTACAGCAGAATTATCATCCTCATGATAAGGCGGCAAAACTGGCCTAGTTCTAATAGCATTGTTTTTCTACAGTTTTTAGGAATGGAAATGAAGGATATTTGTTAATATAACCAAAGTTGCTAAAAGGTTGTCTCCCATGAAGGAATAGACAAACGATGGCCTCCATAAACATCAATACTTATTTCATTAATAAATTAATTAATTTGAATTAATTCAAAGTTAAATTAGTGCAAATGAAATAATTTGAGTTAACTGTCTTGCAAACTTGTGTTATGAGTTGCATGTAAGTTAGGATTCTAGCTTAAATGCACAACTAGCAAAGTACACATATACATTTATCTAACACCCACAAATACTCACTTCTATCAACTCTTTGTAGTTGCCAAAACGTAGGAAACTGTAATTGCTATGCAATTACAGCCAGTCCTCACTTATGAGTAATCATTCAGTAACTGTTCAAAATTGTGACAGCACTAAACACCTAAAACTTAAGATCAGCCCTAGAAGTTCTAGCCACCACAGCGCCCACAGCAATAGCAATTCAGGTGCTTGATAACCAGTTTGCACCAACTGACTGATTGCAGGACCCCAAAGATCAAGTGATGGCCATTTGCTACTTTCCCTGCCAGCTTTTCACAAAGTCAATAGGGAAGTCAGCAGCGAAGGCCAGAAGTCACCCAGATACATCTTCCTCCGACTGCACTCCTGCACTTGCATGCACCACCACTCTTTCCTCCCATCCTTCCTGGATTACACCACTCCCTGCCCCTCCTTCCCTTCCCACACTTGCACTGTGCCATTCTTTCTCTGCTTCCTGCATTTGCATGGCCCTGCTTGATTACCTAGATAGCAATGTCCTGGATTACAATGGCAACTGTAAAGCATGATCACATGACACAACCCCAGCCTAATTGCCATTGTAACCTGAGAACTACCTGTGTTTATCACAGAATGAGGGGTAAATGTTTGGACAATTGCTCATCAATGCAGTTATGAAGAAAATATCACCCAGAGACTGTACAGTAAATGAAGGTTACTGGACAGTAAAGAACAATTTGGAAAATGACAATGCTAAAAAAGAAAACTGAGAAGGTAATGAAATTGATAGGATTTGAAAAATGATGACAGGGAAAATCATGCAACTTGGAGTTTAGATGGTAATTTACACAATATAAATTTTATTTTTGCTAGAAAGGTACAAATGGTCTGATTTTTTTAGAATGGATGCTGGGGACTATAAATACCTCAAGAAGACTCCCCCCCATTGATTTTTAAATTCCCAAGCTAAGAGATTTTATTGTAAAGCAATGTGGGGGGCAGCTACTGTAATTGAAGAACCTTGTAATATCAAGGTCATTTACAGAAATAATTGTGAAAGGAATATTAACTTGTTCAACATGCTTCCCAATTGATAACCTTCAGCCCACAATGACTTAACCCACTGGCCAGCTGGGCATTCTGAAAATCACAGTCCCAACATCTTTGGAAGTACTGGGATAAAAAAGATTATTCCAGCATTCATTATTTCCTATAGGATTTGGTTTGTTTTTGTTCTTTTAACTAACAAGTAATGTAAAATAAAGATGTGACAAATTGAGTGTCTCCAACACTTTTAAACCTTTGCTAGGTATATAAATAAGATACCTTCTTCTTCTTCCTCATCTTCACTGGATTCACTAACATGAACGCTGACAGCTGTGTTAGGGGAGTCTGTCCATTCAAAATATACCCCAAAACCAATGTCATAATTGTCTGTAGCAAACTCCCAGAAAAGATAAGAGCCCTCTTCATGTGTTGGAACTCGAACTGTCACTACTTCTCCTCTGCCCACTGTGATTACAGAATCTGCATCCTGGCGAATCTTCTCTTTGAAGTCAGCAATCTGGGGCCGTGTCCACATGGAGGGTGCTGCTATTACTGGAACCGATTCTAAAAAGGAGGAGGGGACAAAAGGAAGTGCAACAAACTAAGCAATTTACATTTTCCCAGATAATTTTCTTGGGATGCTATATCAATAGATATTACAGGACTACACTTTCTAAATTATTTAGTAGGTCTAAATGGGAAGCAGTCTCACTCTGCCAAAACCACATAGCATCCATAGGTTTGAATCACCTAAAAGCTTGTCTCTAAATGAGAATTAAATCTCCAGCCATATGCCATGTCCTGTCTTGGTACAGATGAGAAGCCAAGGTCGATGTAAACAATATTGGCTAAGCAGCAGCAATAGTCCAGTAATAAAGCAGTTTCCTATGATGCTACCTTGAAACACCAAATGAAAAACCATAAGAAACTGCATTTTTCTTCCATTAATTTTTATTTAGCCAATTTCTGTCTGTGAATAGGATTCTGCACTCTGCATAGTTATATGGCAGTAAGTCACAAATCTGCAGGCCACTAGTTCCAATCATTACAAAGGGTGAACATAAGACTTTAGTCAAAAACAAAAAATAAGCAGGTCTCTATATTCTGTACTAACTATGATACTAGACACTCAAACTATTTATTGTGTTTTAAAGAGTCCAATAACCATCAGTCGTACCTTTTGGTCCATTCTCAAGCGCTTCTTCTAAAGCATCTATTTCCGGGTCTTTTTCAGGGCTGCATGGATGTGCACTAGCCTGTCCATTGACAGATGAGATTTCCACTGTAGTGGCTGAATTTGCCTTTGATACTGATGTAACTAAAGCTGTAGCAGCTGCTTCTTGCTGTTTCTGTAAAGCTGCCTACAAATTTAAAAAAAAACACTTATTACAAAATCAATAAAAGTGTGCAATGTATTTGACAGGAATCACCTAATGTAAGCATCAATTTAAACAGAATTTTTAAAAAACTGTAACAGAACATACACTCACAATCATTACAACAATGATTTACCACCATCGTTTTCCTAGATGTTCTTTCAAATTCCCAATTTGATTTATAGCCCTTGGATTTCCTGCGTCCCATCGAAACACTAGTCAGTCTGGAACTTGTTTAGCTTTTCAGGGTCGCCATTAGTTGCCTAGATGCTGTCACTTAGAATTTATTCTACCTTTATAAATATTTATTATTAGAATTTATTCTAGCTTCAGGAGTAGCTACAGTATAGCTTAGTAATTTCAGATTCAACCGAAAACTAAAAAGCTGCTATTCTGAGAGATGCATTGTTATCATGGTGTATACTATACCTGCTGTTGTGCAAGTTGGACCTGATAAAGTTGCTGCATATACTGTTGATAATGCTGCTCCTGGAGCTGGCGAATTAGGATTTGTTGCTGCTCGTAGTTGCCTGGGTACTGTTGAGTTGCATATTGTTGGAACTGGACAGCAGTCTGGGAGTTCAATGCTGCCATTATCTGCTGCCTGGATTAAGAACAAATTGCCCCAGTAAATAACTCTGCAGACATAAGAAAACCAGCTATTTAACTGGAGTCAAGCATACTAAATTTTAGTGAAGTTTACATGAGAGTACAAGTGAAATATGAACCCTTAAGTCAAATGCAGTAATTAAAAAATTGAATTATATGTCAGAAAATCTGTATTCCACACCTTTCCCAAAAAGACATTTCTGTTCTTACTTGGTGTCATAAGCATGCAAAATATGAGAAATAATCACTTCTATTATATTCAGCATACGTGCAAATAATATGAGATATTTTGCTTTCCGTAATATCTAAAAATATAATTCATACTACATTTCCTTTTCTGTATCCAGAACAAACACCAAATTTACTGGGGAAAGCCTTAGGATCTATTACAGGTAACCCTCAAATTTATTTTATTTAGTGAAAAATTTGTTAAGTGGGTTTTGCTCATTTTATGACTTTTCTTGCCACGTTTGTTAAGTGAATCAATGCAGTTCTTAAATTAGTCACACAGTTAAGGGAATCAGTTTCCCATTGACTTTGCTTGCCAGAAGTTCACAAAAGGGGATCACATGACTCTGGGACATTGCAAATATGATAGTATTTGCACCCGGAAGTTGCAGCTGGTGCAGAGTGTGGCAGCAAGAGTGGTGACAAGAGCTCCCCGATTTGCTCGGGTGACACCACTCTTGCGGGAATTGCACTGGCTACCGG
>JANHFP010004788.1:10600-20862 GCA_032468135.1 Calamaria suluensis
CATATTCTAATGATAGGTGTCCTGAATGACAATGACATTAATAGACTAAGGCCATTAATGATCAGGTTGGTGCAAGGAAAGAATGTGGACCCATCTTGGAAGTAGACCAAAGAAAAAGGGGAGAAGAAAGGATACCCTTGGCTTTAACTTGAAGGAGCATACTTTTCTCATGTTAGACTCAAGCTTTCCTAAAAACTTTGCCATGTTTACCTAAGAAAAAAATCCAGAATCCTGCGTACTGCTATGGGGTTCCTTTGGGAAACAGGGGGAAGTAAAATGTATATCTGTGCTTGGGTTCTTGAGTCAGCCTTGACTCCCGATGGCTGCCTGGACATTTCCCTGTAGTTTTCTTGGAAATCTTTTTGGAAGTGGTTTGCCATTTCCTGCTTCCTAGGGCAGAGAGAAAGTGACTGGCCCAAGTTCACCAAGCTGGCTCTGTGTGTCTAAGGTAGCACTAGATCATAGGATGCCCTGGTCTGTAATTCAGTGCCTTAACCAATAAGTTTTGGGACAGGATTTCTGTAAAATGATTTGTCAGTGATCAAAAGCTTTTTGAAAGCTGAAAGGTATACGGCTTTACAAAATAATACATTTGTTACAAATCAGAACAGAGAGAAAAGAACCACACAACATAAAAACAATCCTGGTTTTATTGTATTTCTTACACTGCATATGCCAGGGGTGTCAAACTACATTTCTTCAAGGGCCAGATCAGCATTGTAGTTCTCTGTGAACCAGCCGGGGGTGGGAGAGACAGGATGGACGTCTCCTGTAGCATCCTGCCGGCCAAAACGGAGCATGGGAGAGCCCCACATGCTCTGCTAGCCAAAAGAGAGTGCTGCAGGAGGCTGTCCGGGCCGAAAACGGCAGAGTTTTGGCCAGCAGAGGGCTGCAGGAGGCCATCTGGGCTGAAAATAGGATGGGGGGGGAAGCATGTGTGGCACCACGGGCCAGTCCTTTGCTATTTCCAGGATCTGGCCTGCAGGCCTTGAGTTTGACACCCCAGATATATGCTAACTCTTTAAAGGAGAAGCCACTGTTTTAGCTTTTTCATAGCTTTGAAATCGAGGCTAAGCCTGTCTTACTGCCACAGGGAACTCCTGAGATCACGGAGGATGAGATTGTGAGTGTGCCCGATGCCAAGTACACAAAAGGAGAATTTGAGGTTGGTATCTTCTAATGCATGCTTTGTATTTTCTCAATATAAAACTTTTCAAGCAGGGAACCTTCACATTCGTAAATAAAAGCATTGATTTGAGTTTCATGTCAACCCTGCTGCTTGTGATTTATTCAGTAAAATATTTGTTAATTTAACAGTGGGAGTGTGCATGAGACGGAAGCAGCTTTGAACAAAAGGGCCCAACCTGAAATGTTACATTGGCATGAGTGTAAACTGGCTGTGTTCTGATAGGCCAATTTTTTTAAAAAAAAAATATTTTAAGCAGCCTGACCAGTTTTTACATAGGTTTTGCTATGCTACTTTCTTTTTTTAATGTTTTTTATTAAATTTTTACAATAAAACAATTTTCATACAATTTTTCTGCATAGCTGTGATTCTAATAATAATATAATAATAATAATAATATTCCAATAATACAGTTTTACTATCTATCTATTTTAACATTACTACTTTATTAACTATGATTTTTTTCCAGGCCATTTATACCAATTATCCCATGTTATATAAAAGTCCTAATCCATTTAAATTTTTAAATTCCAGAGACTTCCGGTGTGGGTGGTGTGATGGCGTGGCGCTTGGTGTGAGAGCTCCATCACACTGAGTGAATTTCACAGTAAGAGTGCCCGAACGTGGGAATTTCTATTCGAGTGTGGAGTAGAGACCGAAAGGGGAACTCCCAGAGAACCGAAAGAGAGGCGCAGTCCCCCAGGATCTTCTGTGAAAGACAGCACTGTTGCTGCTAAGAAGCCTTATACACTCCCCTTTTAATGATGATGCACCCTGAGCAAAAAAAAGACAGCTGAATACCAGTAAAAGTAAAGATTTAAACCTCCTTAAATTGGAACTGTTATTTTTATTGGCACTGGTAAACAAGAAATAAAGGAACGAAATATGAGAGTGACTTGACACGAAGTGACTGGCAGCGCGAAAGTGAAAGGAGAGCCTGAGAGAAAGAAAGGCAAAGATTGCAATCTAAATAAAGAGACACTAGTGATATTGGCGCTTCGGAAAAAGTAAGTGTGTGGGATAGAGAAGAGGTGCCGAGACATAATTGAAGGAACTGAACAGGCAATTTGACTGGAAAGAAAGTGGTATTGTGATGGAAGGTTTGAGGAGGTTTGGAGACATAAAGAGATTGAGCTAAAGGACACAGTGAAATATACTGCAGCCATAAGTGGAATATCTAAGGTTGATTAAATTTGGCTGGGAAGTGGTGATGGAAGCGGCGTGTGAACTCTGGCGTGAAAGACGGTGGCGAGAGATCTGTAGATCGAGCTGTGGAAGAGAGAAACAAGCGAGACGGACGGACGGTGGAGGAGGAAGAAACCATATTCCAAGTTTCGTGTTTCATGAGTGATTGACAACTGCAGTATTAAACGGCGGAGTGCACAGCGGCAATTTGTAGGAGTGGGGAGTGAGAGTTTTTTGATTGCCATGATCAAGGTGGACAGCAAAGAGAGAAATGCAAAAAAAAGAAAGAAAGAAAGAAGACATTTGATTTGAATTGATTTGAATTGTTTTGTGCTTCCTGTGTGTCTGATAGCCTGAACCGAACTGTGTTTGTTGGAAGGAGAAAGGCAGTTAGAAGGGACCTTGGAGATTTTCTAGTCCAACCTCCTAACCCAAATCCTATACTATTTCAGACAAATGATTGTCCAGACACTTTTTGAAAGCATCCAGTGATGGACCATATACAATTGTAATGGGACAGACATTGCTGAACAGCTGTCTTTCAGATTTATTGGACTATAATATCTTGTTCTTGTTACATATGCTGACTGATAAATATGGGAATTAGAGTCCAGTATACAGTATTTGGAAAACAGAAGCTTTAGAAATGTGTTTGGAGACAATAAAGCCCCAAATTTCAACGACAAAATGTTTCCCATAAAACATTAGGCTGCGATAGTAGAGATGATAAAAACAAATCTAAAAGAAACATTTTATAACAATAAAAAGGTAATTGAAAGCAAACTGGAAGACTAGGCCAGAAATTATATTGCTTGCGCTCATTTATTGAAAGTGTTCACTCTCAAAATTTAAAGAAAATGATAGTTGAGCATAAAAGCAAACAAAATATTATTAAACATTGAGAACATTTAAAAGAAAATACTATCAAATTTTGCCATCTTTTAAGAGAATATTATTAAACGTTGCCAACTTTCATGACACTTTTCTTTCTTATTCGTTCTTCGCTTTATTTTGTGTATTATGTTTCCTGCAAGTTGATCAAATGCTTTGCTGTTGTGGACTGACAGAGGTAACTAATCAATGTATTAAAAAGATATTGCCATGAAAAAGCTACGTTAAACCATTTAGATATTAAAGCGTGCATAACCAAACTGGCTTCCAAAAACATAGCAGAATAAATCTTTTTTTTTTGTTTTTTTTACAAAATTCCTGACTTTAAAAAAATGATAACATCTACGAACCAAGACAGCCATTAAAAATGTCTTGTTCCCATCTTATATACTTCGGAGCTTTTTAAAGTTAATCTCATGTGCCAGAAGATAATCTTTGGGAGAATTGTTATTTAAATATGCACTTGCATGTTGCATTTGCAATCCTCAAATAACAGCTGAGGTGGGAGTTAGTGTTATAACAGTTTAAAAGGTGTAGAAAATAAATGGAGGCCATATTAGATGTTTCAAACCAAGATGTTATCTATTCCATTGATACCTAAACAACATTCACTGGCCTTACAATCTATTTTATTGTCACAGCTTTCCTGTGTGACAGAGAAATAATATTTTAATGTTTCATGATCGAGTAGGGCTTTGAACTGTAGAACAGATCCCACTTAGGATAATTAGAAATCACACTAGCTCCAACCATACCTAATATAGGATTGGCAGCTACTTTCATATTAAATTTCAAATACGTTTGAACGTTTGTGGGTTGGAAAAAGAGTTCTAAAGCTTCAATAAGAAGTGTGTTACACGTAGCTTTCACAATTAGTTCATGCACTGTAGAGAACATTTCTGGGACTTATTGCCCCCTTGCAAGTACCAGTGAAATTCATTGCCTTATATATGTCAAGTAGGATCTGCTAAGCCTGTCTGAGCCCATTTAGGTTTGCCTCCATGAAGTGGCTCAAGATGATTCTCTTTATCAAAGCAAATAAACAAAGCAATTTATTTCAAGAAAGCAATTTGTGCTGCCTCAGAGGTTCTTCTTATCTCCAGCATGTCACTTGCCATAGCCAAGGGAGACTTATCTATGGTTGTGCTTTTGGGGCATGACTTTGGCTCTGACAAGGTCATGCTGGGGAATGCAAAGTGGACACAATGCCAATGCTTTGTCAAGGGACACTGAAGAACACACTGCTCATCTCTATTGCCAATTGGGGAAAAATGCTAAAGAATGGTTGACATTTTCGATGAACACCACCAGGTTAAGGGGAATGCATAAGAGCACCAGAGTGCCTACCGCTCCTGTCTTAATGTTTTCTTTATTTATGTATTCAATTTTATATCCAATTTATACTTATACTTATATATATTACTTATATATATCACCAGGGGGGCTTTGTATCAGGTTCACCAGATACGCCAGTTGCACCCCTTCCTAGATCGAGACGTCTTACGGACAGTCACTCAAGCCCTGGTTATCTCCCGCCTGGACTACTGTAATGCTCTCTACATGTGGCTCCCCATGAGGAGCACCCAGAGACTTCAGCTGGTGCAGAATGCAGCCACGCGGGTGGTTGCAGGGGCATCGCGGTTTACCCATGTGGCCCCTCTCCTGCACGAGCTGCATTGGCTGCCAGTGATCTTCCAGGTTCGCTTCAAGGTTCTGGTTATGACCTTTAAAGAGACCCATGGCATTGGACCAGGGTACCTACAAGACCGCGTTCTGCTAGTGGTCTCCCACCGACCGGTTCGCTCTCACAGAGAAGGGCTGATGAGGGTCCCAACAGCCTCTATGTGCCATTTGGTGACCCCAAGGCCTTCTCTGTGGGGGCACCAACCCTCTGGAACGAATTGCCTCCAATGCTGCAGATGCTTCCCAACTTAAGATCATTTCGGCGGGAGCTGAAGACCTGGCTCTTCCGACAAACCGGCCTAGGATGACCATGAGGGGATTTTTAAATTTGTTTTAATTTTAATGATTTTAGAATTTCTAAATTTTGAATTTTAAATTTAAATTAAATTTGATTGTGGGAGTTGATTGTTAAATTTGAGTTGTGGGGCGGTATAGAAATTAGACATCATCATCATCATCATCATCATCATCACAACAACAACAACAACAGTACTTCTTCCCAATCTTGTAAAAAAACAACTAATAATTGAGCACTGCTGTACAAGCATCTTGGTATACAAGAATATTTTGCATGCAATATTTTCTTTCTGCATTAGGTTTAATTTTTACCTGTTTTAGGAGTTTCAAGTTAATTTGCTTGTGAAAGTAGCCCCAAATAGAGACAATGTGATATTTTAGCATGTGATTTTTTAAAATTTATATTTATATGGACATGGCTGTTGCCAAAGTGATTCTGAAGGGGAAACAAAGTTTTTAAATAAAAAATAATAAAAATCATTAATACACACAGCATAAAGTCAAGAAAGAAAAACAGCAATTTAATAGGCATTCCTTCAAAGTGTAAAAGCTGACTTTCCATTCCTTTCCGTTTCTACAATAAAATGCAAATGTACAATTTTACTCATTAAAAACAAATCTTAATATACTTACCCACTGGAGTGTCTTCGTTGATCAACAAATAAGTGTCAAAGAAATAATTTATGAAGTATGGCAATCGATTGCTCAGACCTGAAAAAGTTGAGAAATATAAAAATTACATTCATATAATCCATTGAAGCTGTGTGTGTTTGTGTGTATCTATTGCTCATACCTGATAAAAGTTGAAAAATATAAATTTATATTCATATAATCCATCTACTCTCTACTCTTTCTTTTGTTTACTCAGACAATATGAATGGGTTCTGTGCCAATAGGAAAGGTAGACAACCTGGGATCTCCGTGGATTTAAGTCCAAAAAGATAACAACCCAACTACAATAAGGAAGATGCTCTATAGGGCATGTGTATCCATGGCAAATAAATTTTCTCCATAGAGCTGAACTAGAGTAAGGAAAAAATAATAAACAATTTTCTCACCTGTGTTATAACATAGGCACATATATTTCTTCATGATTATACAGATTCAATGCATTTTCGAAGGATTAAGAACGTATATTTGGGAATATATTTTACAGTAACACATTCATACACATTAAATGAAGCTAATTCACAATCCCACCTTTTTAAGGAAATAATTATTAGCACAACCATCATATAGCTCATTGCTGCTGCTATAATGTAAGAACTGCAGTGATGCAATGGTTACAATGCACTACTGCAGGCTACTTCTACTGACTGCCAGTAGCCTGCAATTTGGTAGTTCGAATCTCAAGAGGCTCAAGGTTGACTTAGCTTTCCATCCTTCAGAGGTGCTCAAGGTTGACTTAGCTTTCCATCCTTCAGAGGTGCGTAAAATGAAGACCCAGATTGTTGGTGGCCATATGCCGATTCTGTAAATCACTTAGAGAAGGCTGTAAAGCACTGTAAACCGATAGCCTGTTTCCCTGAAAATAAGACATCCCCTTATAATAAGGCTAATCAGGCTTTTCAGCACATGCACTAAAGTAAGCCTCCTTCTGAAAATAAGCCATCCCAAAAATGTTTAAATGCAGAGCTGTAAATCAGGTAAGACGACAAGAGGAGCCCCATCTTGCTCCATGCGCCCCAAAATAATAAGACCTCCCAAAAAATAAGGCCAAGCTCTTATTTCAAGGTTCAAAAAATATAAGACAGGGTCTTATTTTCAGGGAAACATGGTCTAAATGCTCTGCTCTGCTATACTATATACAGATCTTTCTCTGAAGCACTTCTTTAAAACTTATTTTTCTCTTGTTGCAGGGAATAGAAAATTTGTCATTCTTCCTTAGCTCATGATAAAACTTAAAAGTTGTCTTTTGCCTAGATCTCAGTCTCTCTTTCTCTTCCTTCTAGTAACAAACATTCATTACTTCACTAATATGAGTAAATAAACATATGTATGATTGGTTCTTGTTACCACCATCCCCTTTGCATACATCTTATTTATTCAGAAAGGTTTTACAGGAAGAAGTTAGGGAAATACTACATTTTTTTTAAAAAAAAGTTTTTTATTCTATAATAGCAATTAACAAAAAAAAATGTTCATATATAATATAATACATCATATCAAATTTCTCATAGGGTATAATTTTTCATATTTTATAAAAGGATAGGGTAAATTGGGTATCATAAATTTTTAACAGCAGTACAATGAGCAAAGGCCTATACTTATTGAAAATTAGCAAATGGATATATCATTTATCAATATATTTCTTCTATAACAGCTTCGTTTATATTAATATCAACATAGTTTCAATCCACATTCCTGCATCTATTTTCTTTTATCTTTGGATCTCAGTCTTCCAGGCAGCCCAACACCCCCCCTCCGCCCCAGCCACCTCCTCCATCCATACATCATGGATGTTTTATGTGGGGTTTTCATGGTGGGTTGGGTTGTGAAAAATCATGAATTTGGTTCACGAAGATTATAATTCCACAAATCTCAGGGAGAGTATGCCAACTCTCTCATGGTTGCCAATCTTTTTTTCTTGTCAGACCTTATGACAGAGTTGTATGTACAGTATGTTGAGTGTAAGACAGAGAAAGTGTGAGGCTGAAGGAGAATGGGTGTTTAGGTATGGATCTTTTTCAAAGTTGAAGTTGGAATGGTATTACATTTCTATATAATACATTTGTTCATGAAATGCTAATTATGTGAGGAGATTATTTGAGTATTATCTCCTCATGCAATTAGCATTTCATAAACATATGTATTATTGTTCCAACTTCAGCTCTGAAAAAGAACTGTACCTACGCATTCATTCTCTTTCAGCCTCACTTTCTCTGTCTTACACTCAACTCACTGTACATCATATATAAAACACTGTTCAAAGTGCAGACCAAAAAACTGGCTGATTATATTTGTCATTAAGATTAGAAACAATCTTGAATTTTAACAGAGAATGACTTGTGATGGTGTCATAAAGTGTTAATGCAGTGACCTGGCTAAATTCCAAATCGACAATTAAGTTTTCCTATCTAAAATACTTCCTACAGAATGAGATGAAACAAATATGCCATTATTTGGATAAATAATTATTGGATAAAAAGTAACTCCTCCAGTCTCATACTTCTGAGTAGGGGAACACCTCTGAGAGAGACAAACTATTTTTCCAAGCCCCCCTTAAAAGCAATCAAATGACCAAAACTGGTTTTTTTCAGCGTTTGCCCATTTCACTGCAAATTTCAGTGGTGCGATCTTAAGTTAGGGATCAGGGCAAAAATTAATTTGTTGAAATCCGTATGCAACCTGTGGTTCTATTCCTGGGTTAATCGACCAAGAAAATCTGTTTGTCTTTTGTTTTTATGACTTAATATTGTGGTAAGGAGGACATTTGTGTACAAAACCCGAAACCCTACCAATGCTGCTAAAGTTAAACTATAGTTGTCAGCAACTCAACCAATATGGCTAGTAATAGCTAGTAATGAGGAATGTTCTCCGTTCCATTCAGAACATCTGGAAAGTTGTAGGCTTCACTGGTCTGGTTTATATGCATGCTCCCTTTTCAAGAAAGCTCAGAGCAGTATGTGGAGTAAAGTAGATGATTTTGAGAGACAGCGCACTTACACACCGAAGAGAAACATGTAATGTGTTCCTTCTTTGATACCAAACATGTTTACACAATCTAATCCAGTTTCTCTAACACACAAGTAATACATGACTTTGTGAGCAGACAGCAGCAAATAGTACTCATCAGATTTGGCAAGTGGGTAATGTTTCTTTCTGCTGGCTATTGAACCAGCCAATGCAAATTACAGAATGTAGAACATGGTCAGCAGGAGAAGCTGAGGCAGGAAATTACTGAATCCAGATGGAAAACAATGTGGGTGAGATGTGGCAGCTGGCATATACAGCATGATCCCCAAGAGCTTTGTCCGAATGTCAATCTCTGCATGGTGTACTTAGAAAAAAAACCAGAACATGTAGTCTGTATATGGCTGCTAAATTCTGTCTGGAGACTGCAGAGAATCATGTGCTGTGCTTAGTACGTGCACAAATGCAAATCAGTTTGACACATGTCCTACGGTACAGCAGCATTGGGCATATTATGTGCAATGTCCTCATTAAAGATACGATGATGACGATAATAACATTTTTCCAGCTTGATTACTGCATCATTTATTTTACTCACTGACTGGTTGCCACTTGAAATTAAACATTCATAAGGTAATGTCAAACAATTTGAGAAAATACAGGTTGCATATGTTGTATTTTTTACTAGCTATTAAATGCTACTTTTATGAGGTTTTTCAACTTTTGATAATTCATCCCAACAGCCCTTTCTGCACTGCTACATCTGTCTGCATTATTTAACGATAGCCTTCCTTAGTTGCTGCGTAACATGTCCCACTCACAGTATTTCCAAATCCTTGGCATTTATGGGTTGAACTAACACAGTTGAAGTTTGTCAAGAAAAACATAAAATTAAAGTGCATTTTCTAGGATAACTGCAATTATTCTAAGAAGCTCCTGCTGTTAATTTTGAAACTATATAATAAGGCCAGAGCTCTTACCTCTAATTGCAGCCGACTTAGTTACTCGCCATTACTGTACAGGAAATATTGCCCCTTCTTTTTTTTCCAAGTTTTATTTATAATACTTTTCATCTCCATCGAACTGTGTGTGAACTGGATATAATTCTTTAAAAATTCATAGTTCGCAATATTTGTTGTATTTGTTACAATGACATTGATAATATAACTATTTATCAAAATCATTTATAATGGTACATAACATCATCACGAACTTCTCTCCATATTAATATTTTCTTTTCTTATATCTCCTCCTTCCTAACTTCTAATAAAATGATATCTACAACAAAAGTATCTAACAAAATGAAATTAAATGGGGAAAAAAGTAAGGTTCTACATTTAGGCAAGAAAAACAAACTGCACAGGTACAGTATATGTGGTACCTTGCT